>JAXDDW010000305.1:0-106980 GCA_034670385.1 Hoplostethus mediterraneus | reverse complement strand
TGCAACGCAACAAGGCTGACACGGAGCAGATATCTGGGTACACGTGGCTTAAGGAAGTAATGGGGAGGCTTTCTGGTGGTACCGGCTCTTTGGGCGACTATGTTATGATCTGACCTGACCTGTGGCCTGCATTACCAGGCACCAGTCGTTCTCCCTTCATCTAGACTAGGCACATCCTGTTCTCCCAACTATGATATGCGACTATTGACAAGACATGCACCCAGACACCTCGGCGCCTCACCATGTGTGACCCAACAAGTGCATACACTAAGGCCTAATGAGCTTAAAAACATAGGGGATAACAGTACTAAGGGAAGAACAAGAATATAAAGGTAACATACGTAAATTCTACCACAGCATCACACCTGTAGAGTGTAACGGCATATGTTTGATGAGTATACTGCAGGTTAATCACAAAGTGCTTTCCAGAATCATGAATCCTGAAAAAAATAAGCAAGTGAAGTTTTAAGAAACAGCCAGCTGAGCCCCTATTTACAATATCCCTCTGAGGAAATGCTACAAAATGTCTTTCTTGCATGAAAAACATATTATTTGTCCCCTTCAAAGGTGAAATTTCTCCATGCATCTGTATAGAATATTTTAGATTATCATACTTTATCAGATGGCATTAGATGTGGACATTTTCCAGCCAGCCGTGATTTGCTATCTGTATCCTTGCACAGACGCTATGTGTTTTAAAGGTTGTGTAACATGGGAGGGATGTGGAACCAATTCCACCAGACAGTGCCAGTACTCCTGAGCGGGGGACACACCGACGGTGGTCAGATCCATGCCGATGTGTATCACATAGAATTAAGCTATGATGAGGTGAACCGTGATTGAGTGTTGATCTAAAGCAGCTGGGCACCTTGGACTGCTTCCACACTCAACCATGAAAGACTGATTGAATGGTCACAGACACATACATGCACAGCACAGCCGGCCACACGCAGGCATGCGCACGTACACACACCTACAGTGACACGCATGCACACAAGTACATACAAATAAAAAATACGCGCCCACACACACATTCATGCAACGACATGCACATTCACAATACACATACGGATGCAAGCACACATAAAGACACACAACTAACTATTTGAAAAGCATACACATGTGACCCTGCATGTGCGCAAATACAATCATACAATACATACAAGTCATACAATGATACAATACAGACCCATTGTCGGAGGCCCGGCGCTGCCGTGGACAGAATTGGTTGCAGATGTCATCTCTCTTCCATGAATGCTGTACGGTATGTTCTTCCGGCCTCCCACAGAAACCCCCTTTTTTTTTTTTTCCATTCATGCTTTTGTTAACATTGCTTCTCTCAGGACACAGAGTGTAATTGCAGGACACGCTCTGCAATCTTTTCCACATGCCTGTCGCATCTTCATTCAGATGTGTGCGCGGGGTCAGGGGAGAGAGGCTGAGCGCAAAGGGCCTTCTGTGTATTTCATCCTTGATAACCTCTCAGTATCGAAATCAGGCATCTCGGCTCATCCGAAGAGAAACCGCACGGAGCCACGGAGTCTCAGCCGACCTGGAAAATGTAAACCGACAAGGCAAACAAATGACAATTACAAACGCTGATAATGATAATTAAACATTGTGTCTGGGACCACCGCAACACCACGGCTAATGAAGACCTTTCAGTTAATGAGAAGAAGAGCATGATTGCGGACAGAGACGAGGAGCCTTCTGATCACTTGTCACTGACAGTGGTATTTGTGCACACACTCCAGGGTTGTCATCAGCAATTTAAATCCCCTCGGTGCTTGTTAACACTGATGTCAGTATTGAGATTTATGGTAGTCGAGAGCGTCTACTGTTTCCCCTTTAGCTTATCAACATGATCAGATTATCATCAGGGGAATGATACAGTAGTTGTGCTACTGCTGCAATTTTCCACAACAGTTCCCTCTGCTGAATAGAAAACTCATTCTTTAGGCTTTTATTGGGTCTATAAATTTCCTTGACTTTCTGCATCATATCAGGACAGTCGAAGGGAAGATGGAAATCAACTGAGTCTGGTTTCCTAGAGGCCAAGCGAGTGTTTTCAGGAAGCTGCTGATGGAGGTCCGGTGAAGGTCACATCCGAAAAAGGATCAACACCGCGACATTAACGGACATCATCTGACCAATTATCTTCACAAACAAAAAATGAAGAAAAATTGCCGGTCTGACTTGGTGACGGTAAAGCAATAAAAACGGGGGGAGAATCATTAAATTCTCATGCTTGTATGGCTCAAAGGGCCACATTATTTTTCAGCCAGACTTCAGGCAGAGTCCAGAGCCCATCCTTTGTGCCTGAAAACGTTACATTAACAAATGAGAGCAATTTTTTATGGCTCTGTAATGAGCGTATGTTTCAGCAGAGTACTCCAAAGCTGGGGGGGGGGGGGGGGGGCGGTCAGCTGTCATCCTTTGTGGACTCTAACTATGGAGGTAAGCAATACAAATGGGCTCTCTCCTATAATGAGATGTTAGCCCAAGTATCACATAGAGCTTTTAATCGTCCGTAACATGCTCTGTGGGAAGATAAAGTGAGATAACAAGCTATGTGTTGGAGTTCAAAGGCAGTCTTGCCGAGAGAATCGCGCTACGACGTCGGGGTGTATGTGTGCGCTGGCCCTTTTCAGAATTACGCTGCAATGTTTATGACGATAAGAGCCGCAGTGTAAAGCTTTTGAACACCATCCGCACAACGAGTATTTTGTTTTTCCACTTGTATCTGGTCGTGTCAGTAACCAAGTGAATATTTTTCTGCGATTCTGAGTACACCTTAAGGGGAGTTCCACTTCCTACGCAGTTTCCGCCCCATGTATCGACAGTGAATTAATGGAGTCCTGTAGCACTCAGCACTCAGCCAGTGAGTGGCACCCCATTGATTTCAAGGTGTACTACCGCCCATATATGGCTTTCTGAATAACCCTTTAAGGTGCAGGAAGAGTGCTCAGACAGTCCACCACAAGGATGAAGCTCTGTCTGGATAAATATTTCAACACTTGGACTTTGCTTATTGATTGGGGCAGTAATTTCCACACATGCCACCCCAGGGAGACAGGCACTAATGATGCTGGTTCCACCGTGTCCAGCCAAGGCTTTCCCACAAAGACGTACTCCCAAGTCTCGGGCCTGTGAATTATGGGATGAAACATTAACAGCTTTAGAAAGTGTTGCGTGTGTTTTCTTTTTTCCCTGCCACGAGCCAAGTCTGGTGTCTCTCATCAGCAGGCCCCAAAGAGGGTAATGGCATCCTTGGTTTGAAGCCAAACGGTCTGGTGGAAGATGTACGAAAAAGTTTGGAACTCAACACATTCTGACTCAATTTCTCCGCACTTTCCAAAAGTTGAGTTCAAATTTGTTGTGACTTGTTAGACAGAAAAACTTGGGCAACTGTTACAATTATGGTCATTTCAAGTAGCGTGGCACACAGCAGGGCACGTAAACATCTTGGTGCAATACATCGCTTACACGCTGCAATGTCAGCCCGGAAAATGGCAGAGAGACTTCAGCCGTGCACCTTCTCACATTAGGTAAATTCCTTCATTTCCTATTGTCTCACAGCCCATGGCATTGCCAGTCCTGATACATTTGCCCAAAGCACTCCAATGGCTTGTCACTTTTCTTGCCTCTGGCAGAGGAACCACTCTAAATCCCAGTTGTTTGTATGCATGTCTTCGCCTGTGCCCCTCTAAAAGGGAGCCGTATTGGATTTGTGTGTCCCCCATGGGCTCCATAAAGAGTAAAATATCTCATGAAGAGACTAGCCGCATGCTGCGAGGATAGTGGTTTAATATATGTTGCCGTGTCTTGCATCCTCTGGGGTGATGAGGTGATGAGAGCTAGTTTCCCACCTGTGGGGAGACAGTAACAATTTGTGCTAACGCTGAGGCAAGTCAGCCCAGCCTCAGCAGCAGGAGAGCAGAGAGGGGGAGCGCTGCTGTTACTCAGACGTGCTAATTACCTCGCCGGTAAAGTGTACAGTGACTTCCCCCCTCTCCCCTTGGCCTGGCGCCTCACGCCATCAGCATAATGAGAACATAACTTTTTATTCTGAATATCTAAATATCTCCTTAAGTGATCGATAATGTGCATCATCATAAATCACGTCTGGGATTGCCTGAAATTATTCCAGAAGTCAATACCGTGCGCCGCAGAAGACTTTTGAGAGCGACTAATGGTGAGATATAGCTGCCTTTGGGGAGATATGAGGGATATTCATGCATATGTATAGCGCAAAGTTTCTCACCCCCAAGCACGAGTGAGACCCGGGTTGGCACTCGACAGGCACTTCTGGGCCCGCTGTGTGGCACCGGGCCCAGCAGGAAGAGCAGTGTTACCGGTGTCTGGTGGTGGAGCTTGGCCGTGAAAATGCACCATTAATTCTTAACGCAATTAAGCCGGCGTCGGGAAGAGAAATTAAGAGAGCTCCTTATTTAGCAGACAGAGAAGCCTTTTTAAAAAGGGCAGTAATACCGTGATTACTCAGATTTGAGGGGAATTATTCACAAAGGGGCCGCGTGGGAAGCGAGGGAACCATGTTTCCTGCTGAAATGCTTTGTTGGCATTTCAAAAAAGTTTTCTCCATCTCTTTTTTTTGTTTTTACCTCACTTTGATCAGTTTTAAATAGTGAAGGTTGAATACGGAAGGCGTCTTTTTTTCGTTGTTTGTCTTTTTGCGATCACTTCAAGCCTCCTGAGCGAATGGGCAAGAGGGTTTCATCTGGCTAATCAAGTAATAAATAGCCTTTACTCTGTGATGGTTTTTAAAGGCTTCTGCAGCACCGAGCCTCAGCTCTCCAGTGGCTCCACATGCGATCAGCTACAATCATTACTTGTTCCTCTGAGTTCAACAGGGATTACCCCACAGCAACTCCTAGGCTGAGGGCTTGAATTTAAAAAGGAAAAAGTCTCTACAGCAACAGCTTGTTGTAGATTGGACCGCCCAGCTGAATGCAAATGTTGATGCAGAGAAAAACTGTGTGTGTGTGTGTGTTTGTGGGGGTGGTGTACACTGTATATTCTAAATGAAAAAGGTTGCGACTAAGAGGGCTGTCTTGCAGGAGAGCTCTTTTAAGTGAAATGAAGTAGAACATTTTTTCGGAGGGTCATGTGGAAACATTGTGATTAGTTCTCCCTAAAACACTCTCTGCCGAAGAAGTAAATTATTTCGTAATGATTTCCTTTGGTGAGTCTAGATACTTTTAAACCTTTTTCCATTTTGTAGAGGATCATTGAAATTCATTAGCATTACTTGTTGGTCTATTGAACTTGGAAAATGATGACTTACACTATCGAAATGAAGGGTACACCGCAGTATCTATTTTTTTTAGTAGACCTATATGAAGGAGCAGTGATTTTGTGTCACTATGGCTTGCTATCACGCCGTTTTTCAAGATGATAAAACAGCACACTCTCTGACAAAGACCTTTGATGATCGGCTGGTGTCATACATCAAAGCGGTATCGAGGCTATTCTAAATAAGGCACAAATTGAAACGAGGCCAAAAGAACAGATAAATATTTCCACTTAATCTTTCTTCCTGGCTTTCTTTTCTGATTCTTTCACAAAACAGAATGGAGAATACGATCCTTTCATAACCAATACCAATAACCTCCTTTCCTGAAAGAAAAAACAGGTTGTAAGCATAAAAATAACAGCACAAGTACAATTTTTACAACCCTTATTTTTTAGTGTGTGTACAATGCAGTAAATTCCACACTTATTTCACATCCATGGTCTCTGCTGTTCAAATCTGAAAAATCCCCCAAATTGTCAGGACACGACAGCAGCCCGAGCGCTGAGCAATTTTTGCTCCTTAGTATGCACATTGTATTGTGATGGACTTGGGAATACAGCTGTGGAGGCACCTGCAGGTTCATTTGCAAGCTAGCATTCAAAATCTCTAAGGAATCATTTCAAACTCCTGATTGGACACCTGTCAGCTCTTCCGATCCACCAGACATTATTAAATTGTAGCTAATGATTGGTAAATTTCAGCCAATCACATGGATTGACAAGAGGACTCCATAAAGAGAGGAATTTGTGTCAGCGCTGCTGTGGAAAAGGCGAAAGCTCAGTAAATTAGTGTCTGTATGGATAATACATTTGATCCTGATTAGTGCATGCAAAATGTCAGCATATTTTGAGAAATGCTGACAACAAGCAGAACATCCTCTAAGAGCAGTCAAAAGTTTTTGTATGTGCAAGTATTTCGTGGACAGAGGAAAAATATTTGTGTGCATGTCTGTGTGTGTGTGTGAGGGAGAGAGCGAGAGAGGGAGAGATAGCATGGGTGCGTGTTGTGTGCAAGGCCTTTGTGAATGCATGTTCTGTGAGTAGATGTGCACGCCCATGGGTTCATGCATGTGCGTGCGTGCGTGTGTGTGTGTGTGTGTGTGTGTGTGTGTGTGTGTGTGTGTTTTCTCCTGTCCCAGAGGGAGGGTGCTGAATAACAGGCCCTTTTTGACAGGCTGGGACGCTGAGAGCTGTCAGCCCCCTCGCCGGGCCTGGGATGAGTAGTGAGAGAGAGAGAGAGAGAGAGAGAGAGAGAGAGAGAGAGAGAGGGAGAGAAAGTGATCGAGAGAGAGAGAGGGAGAGAGAGAGAGAGAGAGAGAGAGAGAGAGGGGATTGGGGGCTCCATGTGTTTAGACTAATAGGAGGCCAGCGTTCAGCTTCTCCTCCACCAAGAACAGACAGTTGAAATCTCTGGGCAGTTAGCACAGCGCTGCCTCTCAAAGATTTCCTGTCAGATCACGTCTATAAGAGGGGGAGAGGTTCTCAATAGCAAAGGGGGGAAAAAAGGAGAGAAAAAAAAACAATACCTGGCAAAATTGGCTGCTTTCATGAGAATTGAGTAGCCTGAATGGAGTTCTAAAGTTTGGGCTTGACAAGGCATACACTGATAAACTGGGTGTGCTCGCTCAATATTTACATTCAACCTGTTCAACATTTTGAATCCAACAGGGTACGGGCTCAGGACACCTGAAGCAATTAATAGTGAGAACATTATAATATTTGGGATTAACAAGATAATATGATGCCACTGTTTGCATGTTTAAGCTCTTGGCCATTGGCCCGACTTGAATGAAACGTATTTGAATCCAATAATTGCAAAGGCTAAATCCACAACTCTCACTTTTGCATACAGCGCAAAATCTGATGAAAAATATAATTAAAATTGCTGAGAGCAGAAATGTTGTCATTCAAAGTTGGAGTGTATGTCAGTATAATGATCTGATTTTATCAAAAAAGCTGAACAACTTCAATCGGGGTAAAATCTGGAGCTAAATTGGACATTCCTTTTATTTTTTATCAAAAGGCCTGATATGAAAGTAAGTATTCCTCTGAGTGGGAAACAGCATCAAGCTTTGCTGCACAACATAACCTTTAACCTCATTACATATTGCAGTTGCTAGAGTATATTTTCCACTATTTATTGCCAGGCAATGATACATTTGATTGTGTGTTTCATTTATATTACTTTTAATTGCACATTGCACAACATATGTCAGATTATTGGCAAGAATAATAAATTGATGTTTTTTCCTTTTAATTATGCCAAATACAAGGAATCGCCAAATACTGCAGATCAATTTGTACAAAGATACTCTAAGGCATATAGAATATGTTGTGATGCATTTGAAGTAGACACACAGAGAATTTTAATGCTGTCTGAAAACATCAACAGCACAACAAGGTGGTGGTTTTACCTGATACAGACAGGAAGTAGCAACCTGGGCTGCTGTTCATCCCCCCGCGTATTACTTCAATTCTGCATTTGTTGTTCATTTGCACATATCAAAGCTAATATTATCCTTTTTTTGTTTGTTTTTCCTGTTGCGCTGGTCCCTGCACTACACCGTGTTTACAAAATTCTCTCATTTAGTTGCAGAGATGCAGACAGCACTGACCTTAAGCCCGTTCTCAAGTGTTTTTCAGATTTCTAAATATTTAATTGTATCCTGTTGTGTAAATGAAGCCAGACCTAAATATCAGTTATATTCTGTGACAGTCTCCGTTTTTGTCAATGGATAATTGAGGTATTGTGTAGACACAGAGCCGGGGAAGGGTTTAGATAACTACCGCCTCGCAAAATTGCAAAATGACATTACTTAATGCAAAAGCAAAATGTCAACATTACCATACATTGCTAATTGAATACTTTATCTCCACAGTTTTGAAATCTGAGGCGTTCACATAATGAAGGGTTTGCCACCAATTGCTGTTGCCAGGCATGCTATTGAATATGAATATCAACAAAGTGTTTTGTTTTCTTTAGAGAGAGAGAGAGAGATAGACAGAGAGAGAGAGGGAGGAGAGAGAGAGAGAGTTGGTGGTGAGATCAGGCTGAACTAATTTTGAAGGGATGTAATAATATGCTTCATTTGTAGTCAGCTCTCCACCAAGGCTGCACAGCACACTGACAAATGCCTTTTACCCAATTAGCAATGCATCTTCTGCAGAACATGTGTCACTGCCCATGTGAATAGACAGGAAGACAACGAGCACACCGTACACTGTCAGCTGCGGGACACGACTCGCAGATCACGTAATGCCTTAGATTAATTTGAGTTGAAGTTAATCTGATCTGGAGATTATAGTAAGCCAAAATAATGGCGCCCACTTCCTGATGATGTCCTTCACCCCTGACCCATCCGATTTCTTGCTATAGAGTATGAGTCACTGTGGCTTGAGTAACAGTGTACCTAGCATGATGTGATCTTTGAATTAAAAGGTTCCATCTGACATCCTGGTACCAATAAAATTCCCAATAATGACGCAAATAAGTCTTCACATCTGGTAGAATTTAAATTTGTGAAAAGGTTTATTTAATTTAAACGGTTAAAGCAAACAAACTGCAAATACAAAAAACAGAAGGTGTATTAGTTTTGCATCAGAGCATGTGGAAACTTTACGGCTAAATATTTCAAAACTAAAAAAACACAGATGGAAACTCCTAATTCCAAACTCAGTATTATGCTGGGAGGAAGAACTCTTCCAGTTGCACATTGTCAAAATGATGTGAGTTTAATGACCGGTGACAATCATTTACTTCAATTCTTTTCTCTTTTCGCCAGTTACAAAAATGTGGCATGATGAGTGCAGCATAGGCAGCCATAAAAGATAAACGTCCTGAAACAGAAAACAATTAACACACTGACCCATAACACTGACAGCATTCTCAGCTTGGCACCAGGGTGCTCTGTGGGTTGTCAAATCCTTAGCTTTCTATTAGGATGTGTAGGAATGCGTCTCCGCTTATTGAATTGTTGTGGGGGGACCCTTGCCTGGGGGTTAATACAACAATTTACTCTGGACTGCCTGTGGATGTGTTGCCATGATTTGTTTGGTGAGTGTTGTCAGCCTGCAGGGTTTGGCGCGCTCTCCCCTCCCTGTTAAGTGGGAAGATGTAGTGAGTTCCAGGGGAGCTCCATCATTTGCCTCCCACAGTAGTGCTGTTTAATAAGTCAATGGGAATGAAAGATTGCTCAATGCATCATGAATTTGTTTCTACACATCATCCGTTTTCAGTCTGCATTTCATCTGTTTTTTTTCCTCGATCCCGTTGGCTGAATGCCATTACGGTAACTCCCTAAATATCTACTACCAGGTAAATTGTTATCTTGAACTACTGTCACTGTGGAATCACCTTTATTACCCTTAGTATTTTTTTAACCATTAACCATTACAATTCCCACACAATAATAATACTACTATGTGAAAAATGTTGTTAATTATACTACACTCATTTCCTTTTTTTTGTTTTTTACCATGCATTGAATATTTTCTCAAAGAAATAATAAAGGCTTTGAGTGTGATCATGTGGGGATATAGTGTATGGTTTCATTTATAGCGTGCTGTTGATGCTATTATAACCATTTATGTTCACACTCGGCAGATTTCTGTTCATATTAAACCTCTATCTGTGCACTCATTATGCCTCAAGTTTCAATGAAACTATGAAAACCACTGTAACATTTTCTGCATATGATGGCTCCGAGTATATTGAGGCTTATATTTAGTTGTTTTCTGTGTCCTAGCCCCGGGTTTGAGCCCAAGCTGTATCTACAACACTCCAGGTCAATACAAATTCTTGTTTCCTATAGTAGTTTTTTTGCAGTTCTCTTGGCAATGTCAGAGAGATCATCGACATCTTTTTTTTTTTGGCCTACCTGCCTTTTTAACCACTCACAGAGGCAGAGGGCATTGTGGACTGTGTTTTATTGATGTGTTCCACAGTGCCTCACATTTGAGATAGACATAACCCACATAGCTTTCCTTCATCTTGGAATTCGAAAGAAGGCCTGTCCAAATATTGCCAAGATATTTCTGGAGTTGTATCAAGTGTCCTTATCCTTAGTGATGGCAGTGGGGGAAAAAAAAAAACGAACAATGTGTTGCTCCCACCTGATCGTTGATAAGCCATGAGGCAGCTTTTTGCTAAATAGAGGTGGAATCATCGTCCAAGTGGGCGCTGTAGCTGCCCCGTCAATTTAGACTTTCACTTTCATCAGAGAAGCCAGTGTTTCACCGTTGTCCCCTTGAACAGCAGTTGAAAACGGCTCCGACACAATGTTATCATCCGGACACAGTTTTGTTGAACATTTGGAGAAAATCATTTTACTCGATCTTTGACTGTCTGCTGGGCTGTGAGGCAGCTGTTGGGAGGCGAACCACCTGGTGAGCAGCTTTGAAGAACACTTTGAGGATTAAATTATTCATTCAGGATGGCGACGTGTATCCAGCTCGCCTGAGACTGTGTGGAGGAGATTTTGCCTCCTGCAGCTCAGCTTTACCGGACAGTCAGTATCCTTTAGCACACCCAACTTCATCCTGCTTCATGAAAATGCATGGGCTTTTCAGGGCAGCCCAGAATTCTGTGCAGACGAGCTTAATGACAAAGCCTCTCGTCAAATTAGGACAGAAAATAAACTCTTGCATCGTCAAGGGAGGCGATTGTTGATTATTAACATAAGGCAATGGTATTGTACAGTTTTTCCCCTTGATAGTGCACATGAAATGCTCGATGATCAGTGGCCTTCTCAGCATGTTGTCAGCAGGATGTCCCAGATTTGAGGATGATTATGTCCACCAGGAGCACTTGAGTTTTTAAAGGAACATGGCCTCGATGGAAATTGACTTAAGTAGGGTATCCATCCCCCTCTGAGCAAAAAACTTTTCAACAATTATTTAGAATTGTAATCCAGGCACAGTACTTTGGAGATAAATCCGTGTCTGTTCACAAAAGGTTCAACGCTAGGAGTAGAAAAAGCAATTTAGATGTTATTAATAATATGGGTGATTGACAGGAAATTAAAATGGGCCTGGACTGTGACAAGAAGACCCCGTGGAAAACAATTATGCTCTTATTGAATATGGTTGCTTGCTTGATGTCCTGCCCATCACCAAATGTTCATTTCTTTGTCAGAAATATTTGCATGGTTTACACACAACTATCTGGCATCAAACAAGTGACTTATATGGGCAGCCATGTTCTACTATCACAAAAAAAAGCTTTGCTGTTGTTATTAAAAATTAAGTTTAATTAAAAAGTGGCTGCTGTTGTTTTGCAACAGTAAAATTCCATAAATATGTAAATTGATTTGGATTTTATTAAATCTTTCAGAAGGAATTTAGAGACGCCTGAAGTGTGTAAGAGCCGATAGCAATGACCGCCAGTCAGCAGGAAATACACTTACTGTAATGTCAGCTTTCACACTCTGCAGGTTGCTCACAATTCACTTTTGAAAACATTCCACTGAAAGGAAAGGTTCTCCTTACCCAATATTTGGTTGATTGCTTCTGTTCTATTCTATTTGATTCTATTCTATTTTATTTGATTCTATATATTCTATATATTTTCTATATATGCATAGAAACAGACTAAAATACTAAAGTGAGGTTTTTTATTGATGTGGTTGATCCCAGTAACTAATGCTAGTGCACATGTATAAGTATGAGTAGAATATTTTGGGCATTAAATGATATGTAGTCATTTAGTGTCATTTAAGTGTTTAAGTTTGCACAGTGAGAAAATACAAATTAAAATTTGTGCAGGTGAGAATACAAAATTAAACACATTTGCAAATTATTAATCTCATATCAACTAAGAACGTAAAACATTGGCCAATAAAAAACAATGAATAAAACCTCAAAGATTTTATGTCATACTGGGTTCTCTTGTTTAATATAAAGTGCAAACTACATCAATAGAATACAATTTGTGTGATTCTTACTAATGATCAGTGTACAGTATGCTGGACTGTATGATTATTGTAGAGAAATTCCACGGTGCAGAGCTGATTTTGTTCTGTAATTGTAGGTGGAACCCAGGAAGAATGCAATGAGCATGCAATGAAATATGATTTTATCTTTACTGACACAGGGGAGCGAATTATGAGATGGCCCTTAAGGCCTGCATGCTACAGGAAAGTGTGAACCCTGTGGTTATGCAATAATTGTCTACCCGGGTAGAACATACCACAGTTTCTGCTTTGCTCAAATCCAGCTACAGCAGGAAACTCGCCAACATTACTTGACCGTAAAAACGAAGCATCTCCACCTTGTTAGCCTTGATAGTTTGTGAAGCGAGGTTTAGTATGTGCCGGCTGATTTCTTCCTCATGGAATATACCAGACTGAACATGGTAAAGGCAATGATGTCATTTTCACTTTTGCTCCGGTCCACCTTGCCTCGTGAAACCAAGACACAAGTGTTGGTAACAGACATAATTTGATCCATATGTAAGGCTGGATTTAAACTGTCTCAACTTGTCCTTTTTTCTGGCTCACCACATTAAAGAACCAATGGTGCGTTACAGATTCAGGAACCATCCAAAAGTAGGCCCACTGCACTGTGATGTTTGGGAACGGCTACTGAAATTGCACCAGGATTGACCAATACCAATTGCGGTCTTCTTCATTCCGCCCTAGATCTCCCAGATACTCTCTCAGGTACAAGTAGCTCAAGGCTACTTCCCTCCTTCACCATTTAATTACGTGCCAAATTTAGACATATTATGAGCTGATTTGAGGGGAAAAGAGATGATTGAGTCCGAACATTTCCAAGATGAGGCACAGCTGCCATCAGGAAAGCAAATAATCTGGTTGAGTAAGCCTACTACTATCTCTGTGGCTCTTGACAGCCCCAGACAGGTCTCCACTTTTAGTAATTAAATTAGACAGTCATAGTTGGCTGCCATCTTTTTTGGTAAAGGGGGACGAATAAGAGCGCCCTTGAATCACAGAAGGATTCGAACAGCGCCTCTTGGCTGGTATTCCTGAATCCAGACACTCCTGGGAACGTCCGTCCTCCGATAACATTTATAGCCTGGGATGGAGGCGTAAGGCACCATATGTTTCAAGCTTCCTGCAAAGCTTCCTGGTAAGGGGGGAATAATTCAACTTGTCACATCTGCTCACAGGCCAGTCCAGAAGGATTTATCACTAATTCAAGTGGTTTCTAAACTGTTGGAATATCAACCATGGAGGCTGTACTTTCTGCCATAATCTCCTTACGTCTGCACCACAGACGAAAGGTCTTAATGGTGTTCCACGGAGGAAGTGGCCAGCGAGACCTATGATCATTGTTAATGGGAAGGATGGGGCCAGTTTAGTGAACGTGGCAAGGGTCAGAAAGGATCAGTGATCCGGTGGTTGTTCTAAAGAGTGAGATAATGATTTATCCCACACAAAGTTCATGCTTTTCTTTCTACATACACACACATGGTACAAAAATATCTTGAGAATGTGATTTGATACCCCCTTCCAACTCCCTCTCTGTTATTGTTTGATTTTCTTTTTCTTTGATGGAATGATCCTGGCAAACTGGCAAATTCAAGAGCAGGGGCGAAAATATTTTCACTCATCTCCACTGTTATTAAAAAGTAGCCATTAATTCTATGAAAGAACAAACTAATTGAAAACAATGCAGCACACCCACACTGAGAATCGGTGATGATTAAAGGTAAACACTCACTAGCAAGCGTGTCACATTAAATGTCTAAAACAGCACTGCTCTTTGGATTTGTTCACGTGGGGGTTTTCTGTGTGACAAGTATCTCTAATGCTCAATATTCATCTGGCGTAGCAGCCTTGTGGTTTGAGTGTCATCCCTGAAGTAGAGACTTTTGATGCAAACCAAGCGTCTCTATCTGACAACCTACTGTACATCAAGAGTTTGCCCCGGAGGTGACGTCTTGTAACTTCAGTATTAACGCTAAAATGAGCCACAAAACGGGCACAGTAAATACACGACATCCGGTTATACAGCAAGATGCAGTAAGTTGGTGACATAATTGGCCAAATCTCTGGTGTTTCAACAGCAGTCACCAACTTCACAGGGGCACGGTTTTGTTATTGGTATATTCCTAACTTCTCCATGAATTATTTTCTTTTTGTTTATGAAATGACTCAATTAATACCATAAAAGCAGCACAGTCCCTAGCAGGACTTTTATTTTGCCAGACACTGTTGATTTGAAAATCCTTATTTACTCCATTTTCTGTGCGGTTATCCCTCGGCTGCTCTTATTCTAGTTTGCAGTCTGTAAGCTGGCAGAGATTAGTTGACTTATTCATCACAGAGGGAGTCTGTGTCGATTGCAGAGCTTATCCAGTGTGATTAATGTTGGGTTTGTAGAACTACCAAGGAAAACACAGATTGGTCTTTTAAAGGGTCTCCTCCACTGAGGGAAGCATAGAGATGTGTTTATAATATGTCACATATTGTGTGTTGTATAGTGTTTTTTCTATTTTTGTTTTTGTTTTTGTCCGTGTACAAATGTAGCCACTGTAGAGCCTCCAGGTTTTACTGCATGCTTGCTGAATTATAACTGCACATCGGCTCCATCCCCTAAAGGAACTGTTTGAAAAAAAATCACATTGCTATCTTTTCAGCTGTTACAAGAAATGGTCCAGTAACTAGTTCTGTCAAAATTTAATCCGACTGTATAGCATTCAACAAATAACAGGATAAATGCATGAAGGGGGATCATTACAATGGCTACTGCTCTATGTTGTGTGTGAACAACACAAAGACTTTTCACTCTATGAAGACTTTGTTTCCCTCAGCCAACACTAGTTTGGTTTATTCATTGTGGATACAAACTGTACAGAGATGAGGTCTGCTGAACATCCAGTATTTTGACATTTCTGGTAAAGCTCAGATTTACCACTGTTAAAATTCTCTTTTCTGTGACATGGCTATATCACTTATAATTCTCTTCTACAATGTGTGTGTGTGCGTCTCTGGCGGTGTGCGCACACTCATGTATGCACACATATGTATGCACATGAAGACTCTACAGTATTTCAGCTCAATGTTAGTATTGGACATGGGCAATTCCCTGAGGCAAGGATCCGCTCTCCAACCAAACAATGAGGTGCAGCTTTTGCTCTCCTGGTGAACGAGGGGAAGCAACCCTGTTCAGGAGGTCAGCTCGGAGCTGTTGACATTGCTCCCTGGTTGCCTGTAGTTCTGGGCAGAGCCTCATTATCACAGGGTCTGCTTGGAAGAGAATGGGCTTCGTTAGGAAGCAGCTGTCAGAGCTGAGGGGACGAAGGCAAAGGGAAAGAGCAGATAAAGTAGAGCCTACACTGCAGTCCATTCGCAGTGGTGCTCAAGGGCCAGTTGGCTTCAGCATTATAGTCTGCTTGTGTGTGTTTGTGTGTGTGCCTGCGAGTGTGATATGTTGATCTTTAGTGCAAGTAGTGCAGTAGTTTCACTTCTTTCAAGTCTTTTTGTCAGTATTTCATTACTGTCTACTGAAAACATGGACTCGCTCTATGCTGGCACAAGCATTTCTGTGCCAGGTTGTCTGCTCTTTTTTTTTTTTTTTTTCAAAATGCTTACAAAATATCACAAGTGCTTGACATAAATAAATCCCTTACACGAAAACATGTGCAGTGCAAGGGATCGGCACATTTTGATCTCTGACAAAAGGATAAAATCAGAACATAAACATTACTCTTCTGGTTACAATGTGGCTTGTGTCTTGAGTTACTTTTGTGTAATAATTGCTCGCTTTGAAACTCGCCCAGCTGTGCCAGATTTCAAAACATCTCATTCAAAGACAAAAAGGTTATTGAAAGATATTGAAGCATGTGAGCTGAAAAGAATAACAATAAAAGGATCTATCTGAGGCAAGGAAGAAAAATAATTACAAATGCAGAAAGCTATTTTTCAAGCATTATGGGAAACAGGATGAAATGCGTAGCGGAGGTCTGCACCATGTGTCAGATTTCATGTCTGTCACACTCGATCAGTGACCAGGGCTAATGAGATGCTACATGGTGCCTGAGACCGGGGTTGGAAAACTGCTGTTCTGGTGCACATTAGAATCCGGGGAATTCCAAAAATCTAGCATCTGGTGAAAAACAGAGCAACCCTCTGTGGCACAGCGGTCATTAACTTATGGGATTTGCAGTGATATGATACCCTGTTGAGAAAAAGTTTCCACACTGACGAGAACAGTTCTCCCAACTTCACCAATTTTCTGCCCAGCGGACGCAACACGAGTCAGGAAAAGAAGCAGCCAACGCGTTTCTATTAGAAAATGTAATGGACATTAAATAATGACATACAGATGTAGGCAAAAAGAATGTGCGCCACAGTGGGACGGATTAAGGCAAAGAGGGGCAGGTTGCCGAAATGGTAGAAAGATTGATATGCTGTCGCTTCAGGAAAGTTACGGTACGATGCATCAAAATTCAAAATAGTTCCAGCGATTTAAATGATTACAACTGTGCACGTAATGTAACTATTTTAAAAAATGAACTTGGCAGAGTGTGGAGAGACCGAGCAGTGACACGCATTGTGTGTTTTTTCCTCGATCTTCACTATGCAACTACGCTCTCAAAAACAGCTTTTATTTAAGAGGACAATTTCCACAAAGAGCGTACAGTACCATGTTGTGTTGCTTGTTTTTTCATGGGTTGCCCCTAACCCAAGTAATGTTCGCACCATACTCTGCCCACTGAGCTGCACAGAATCACAGTGAAATTAACAACGTTACACTTCTGTCATGACGCCCATCATCACCCTTACCACTATGTGGAATACTCCCAGAGACTTATCATCGCCAAATGATGATCTGATGGATTGGTGTCAGACAGGATCAACTTGTACAAGAATCTGTTGTGATGGATTGGTGTCAATCAGGATGAAGTCAGACAAAACACACACAGGTTAAAAGTTTTTAAAAAAAGGTACAAGCTAGCGTCTTTAATTTTCTTAAAGTGAGGGATGCTCTTTTGTAGTGGATTCCCTCGATTCAACACTTTTTTTTGCTGCCTACACACCATTATTTTGCTTGTGTGCGCTTGTGACTCAGATACCAGTAGATTACAATTCACCCAGGATCTCACCCAATGACCAAACGCTCAGTTCTAACTTCATTACATTTCAACCAAGTTAATCCCACAGAAGATAACAACTGGCCAAGGAAACATTCACCATTGTTGTAAGCCTGATAGACCAGTCGCTCAGTCGCTGAACTACTGCTGCCCAATCGATGGGGATCTTTAATAGCAATTTCCAGGCACCTCGATGCTATTGATTTCAGTCGACAAACATTTCACTTTGATCATTATGATCCCAGGCTTGCAGCACACTTCCTGGGGCTTCTTCTCATGAGAGGCTTACAATTGGTCTTCAAATGGCATTCTGGTGATGGCTGCCACATCGACTGTGTGAATTGCATTTGAAGAAACAAAGTACACAAACAGGTTAACATTCATGAAGAACTGATATTCCAGAGGCTTGCCGTTTTTTTCACAATACAAAAAAAAAAAATCTTCTGGTTATCTTTTTCTTTTTTTTGCATAAAATACATCTCTTTTTTTCCCACTGCAAAGTGTCAATGCTTGTTTTCTTTCCTCTTCCCTTTCCTTAAAATGGTTCATTACTTTCTCGTGCACCCTTTAGTCAGCCCTATTGTTCAGTAAACCAATATTGTATGATGAGAGGAAGAATACAGGACGAGCTCTGGAGACTAATTAGAAGTCCTCAAACTTAAAAATCTGTTCAAAGTCTTGTTGTTGCCAACACACAAAGGCAGTGACCCAGGGTCTCATTTAATGTTTCTAAGTATCTATTAATGTTCCTTGGGTTATGTTTAGAGCTAAGGGAGGCACAGGAGCAGGAGCTGATGGATGAGAAACATTAGACGCCCGGCAGGCACTGAACTCTAATATAATGCAGTCATATGGCTACTTTTTCTTTGGTGTACTTCATTACATTTCTGTTTGGTAGAATATGTTTCAGTTTAAATAATTTATTGTTCCTTTTTTCATGGTTTCTCTCAAAAATCAATCTGTGGCCGTCTTCCCAGAGATAAGCATGCCTTATTAATGTTAGATCTTTATCGCGCCAGGAGGACCACCAGCGCTGCTCCAGAGTCTGCTGATAATTGACATTTTCTCCAGATTAGGGTATTTATCATTCTATCATTGTCCATGGGAGGCCCCACAGCTGACCATACCCACACATATTTTGAGAAAGAAGCTGGGCTTTTTTGCACTCCATATCCAGTATGCCATGCAGTATTCATTTTTCCTCCTGAGAGGAAAAAGTTTGTTTCTTAAGGGAAAAAGAGAAAATTTCCATTGCAAAGCAAAGCATTGAGCTTTTGAAAAGGTGATATGCACAAAGTGACCTTTAAAACGTGCATTTTTTGAATGACTTGGGAGGTGTCTTTCGTACACACAGAGCAATGCGACCAATATCCCTCCTCCATGGAGGAGCCTGGATTGTAAGCATCCAGCTGACAATAATAACAGCATACACAGCATTGACAGAGCAATGTCACTTTGACCAGAGGCATTTGCATTTATATTACATAATTGGAAGATTAGCCCCTTGAATTGCATCATTCCTTGCAGATGTAATGATGTAGAATTGCACATCACAAAATAATGAGCCTTGTAATCAAAGGTTTGTTTGTAAAACTCAATACTAGCTATCATCACTGATTGAAAGCCATAGTCAGGGTTCGTTTTGAGCATTCACAATAACTTTGATTTGGATATGACGAGAGGGATGAGCAAATTAAAAGAAAGACCTCCTCAGACAAATTGGTTTAATAATAGTGTCACCATGGTCTGTGTTGTACAGACCCAGCAGGGGCGGCCTTCAGACAGGACAAAGTGCAGTGTTTGAAAAAAGAAGCACCCTATCGACGGCGCTAATCAAATTCGAGACAGATGCCAGCCGAATCATTAATTTTACACTGTGTGGCTTCCATTGTCAATGGCAAATGATATTAGATGTGACACAACCAAATGAAAAGCTAAGGAGTAAGATATGATGTATCCCTGAAATAAGTCCTATCACGAAAACGCATTTCGAATGAGATCACTGTAACTGCATTTGACACACTTCATTTCATCCTCATCTGTCAGTTTTAGCGCCAGGCGATGGCGGATGTGCTCAGCTTAATGGATGGGAGGTGGCAACTTGCAAAGTTTGAATGTTTGAGTGGCTCCAGGTCACTCCTTTCTTTCCAAGTTAGATCACAGCAGCGGTCGGCTTTCTTTATGCTCACTGCATCGGCAGCGTAAACAAGTAAGGATAAATATTGCAAGCAGTGAGAGAAGAAACTGGTACGTCTCTGTAATCAGGATCTTTCAACACGGCAAATTTCACCTTCAACCAAATTCCAGCTTTCTAGCATTTTCTCTTGAACCTGCCGGTATTTGACCCGATCCATTAGAGGTGACCTTGTGAATTAGACATTAAATGATCAGCAATGGACCTTGGGCAAACAGGTAAATGGGGTATTATGTTCATGTGGTGACTGTGTACACTAGAGATCTATTCAGTGAGGTCTTTAAAGATGCCCCGCTGGACTGCCTACCTACTTTCACAGATGACAGTAGAACAAGCAAGGGGTGAAAGAGATCGTTTTAATTCATCATCTGCTGCCAAGAAGTACAGCTGTTGGATTTTAGATTTTTCCTCAAGTTGCTGACTGCCCTCCTTTTGCCAAGACATGGTTCTTCTCTTTTCTGGAGTTTCTACGCTCTGGAAACGAAGACCTACTTCAGCATGCACCCCTATGGTTTCTTTGATGGGGGGGTGTGGTGGGGGGGGGGCGCTCTTATGCTAAGCTTCCTTCTTGTGCCTCCCAGTATTCTGCTGTGGCATAAGCATCTGTATAATGCATGTCATCCTACGCAGCAGCCATGAACATTGTCGTGACGCCGCATAAGTAGGAAGTAGGCTTTTTTTTTTTCTCTCTCTCTCTCCATGACGTTATGAAATCAGATTATGGACCCCTGACAGAAGACTGCATCAGCACTGCACTCTCTTCACCCCACTTACAGGGAGTCCACGGCTCCACGGTGAGTCAACAACCTGAGCGAAGTTTCTGTCTGGCCCGTTAGATCACTCATTAATGTATCGCAATTCATGCCGTCGTTAAAACTTTATTACACAGTATTAATTGAAGATAATAAAACGCTAGACCCAGCTATTTGCCTGCACATACATCATACACCCAACATCTGGTCTTCATTGGCCTAATTATTGCAAGCAATGAGATGCTAATTTCAACACTCGTGCTGCATGCATGAGCGGCCAGATTCATGTGAAACAGAACTTTATGACAAAACTAATAAATAAAACATGTTAGTGGTGGTAAACATTAAGCAACTGGGAAAGAGAGCGCTGGTGATTAACAGTGGTCTTATATAAGCACGCCGGTGCCTGAAGGATGGTTTGTTTTGCCTCACTGTTTACTGGTTTATGAGGAGACTGATGGGCCGTTTCATTAGCTCAGGAGTAATTAATGCTCAAAATGAAGCAGCCTTTCATCAATTGTAGGGGCTAGTGGTGTTTTCTGGGGCTTCATTATTAACTATGATATCCATATTGGTGGTGAAGGCATTAGAAATGTTAATGCCACAACTTTAGCATCTAGCATTAGCGTGATATTAGCACACGGTGTTATGGGTATTCTTATCAGATTTAGATTAACCTTACCTTCTGCGGCTTCTCTGTCACCCTGATGCACAATGTGCAGTCGTGTACGTCTGAGAGCTGCAGCCTAGGAAATGAAATAGCTCAGTGCTCGGTGTAAAAACGGGCTCTGATATCTCCTGCAGTGAGGCCTGAGCCTCCCCAGCCTGCGTGGAGAAGAGATCTCTGGGGGGTATTCCTCACAGCAAGATAAATGAGTTAACCAGCTAACTGTTATTCGTCAACAACAACGTATTAACACTACGGCGTCTCGTGCTTCACCTACCTGTTGATAACGCAACGTTAGCTACCCATTATTTGTAATGGCCACCTTCTGTAACGACAGTCTTATTAGAGATGTAAATGAACGCCTGGTAATAAAGATTAACGCCGTCAAATACAGAGAGACAAAGACCTACTCAGACTAATCTCAGATAGCTCAATGGAAATAAAACCCTGCAAACAGTGTTCTGTGTGAAGCACTTTCGCCTGGGAAATATAAGACTGTCTTTATCAGAGAATAAGAGTCATGGTTTATTTGTGTGGTGTATAGCAGGAGTAAAAGGAAGCCAAATGCGTTTGACATCATTCAACCCACACAAAAGAGGATGTGCATTTTTGCTCATTACCTCTTTTTGATCCTCAACAAAGGGATATGTCTTAAAGTCTTTGATGTGTATATTACATACAGCTCAAATATGGCTTATCATCCACACCGTTAACTATAGATGTTAAGAGGCAAGCAGGAATATAAGTAAGACTATAAAAGAAACTCATTACAAGGGTGTTCACAGTTCTTGAGGTCACTGTGATCACAGCTTTTGCTGATAGGAAAAAAGGCGAGGAAGAGGTATTGCAGCTATTAGTAATCCATGTTCTGCAAAGCTACACTTGTCAGAGCATAACACATCTCCAACAAAACCACTTTAGAATGGCAAAGGTTTCAGCTGCCAAACTTAGAAAGGGAAAACATAAAGGATAGGTTGTAACACAGCCTAACATTTGTTACTCTGTGTTTTTGTCAGCAAAAATGGAATTTAAACTCATAAAATCAGATCCCAGGCCTATACATGTAGGTGATACAAAAGTTCAGCTATCCTGGAGGCAATGTGTTTATTGTGTCATCATGCAGTAGTGGATGATTTCATGGTGGTGTTAAAAGTCATGTCAGTGAAGTAGAATAAAGAAATATTGTATTCTAAAGTTATACTTTAGACTCTGAGTCTAGGGACTGGAGAGGAAAGGAAATGAAAGGAAAGCAGAAAGCGTACTCCTGATCAATTCATTAAGCCCAATTATTGTTTTTGAAAAATCTTGCAAAAAAATCAGAAAAATTCTTGACAAGGCAATATTCCATATGATCAGTTGAAAAGAATTTAAAAAATGAAAGTGGCCTCTTTCCCATGGACTATTTCCCTGGGTAACTGAAGTCTTTGGCACTTGATCTCAAACTCCGTCGAGAGGGAGGATTTGAATTGATGTGACTAATGTAAAACAAGGCCAACTGTCAGATGTAAGCCAGTCACTGGCAGTGCACTTTTGCACCCTCCATTTCCAAGGCATAATGATGCATAGCCATCACACTTAAGCCCAGTCTAGTGCCTACATATGGAAAAGGTGTCAGTTGCAGAGAAGGAAATTATGCAGTCCACTAGTTCTCTGTCTAGCGTGGCATCTCAGCTGCACGGTGCTCTCCCTGAAGGAGAGATGACATGTTTATGAGTTATTCCCCTGATACAGCCTACACCTAGGAATACAGACTTGTCCTTTACCCCTGACTGGCCCACTGAGGGAAATCTATAGTGAATAACTGAATAAATTGATTCATGAAATATTCTTATTCAACCTCTTTTCACCACCCCAACTATCTAAGCCATCAACATGCTTTATAGACCTGTAGAGAGTAGACTTTGACACTCCAGTAGTATAATCACCCTTTGATAATAATGCATGTGATGGAATTAACCTCAAAAGTTTGATCATTTTGAACCCACTCCATAACTCCAATGGCCACAAGCTTGCAGGGGAGTTGCAGAAATAAGAGGATGTCACAAGCTGGACCTTTCTTTCTTTCTTTCTTTCTTTCTTTCTTTCTTCCTGTTTGTCTTTCTTTCGTAAGTGGCTTCACATCTGCCAGGTAAATGTAGAAGTTATATTCTGTTGAAGACCTCAAGGCCAAAGAAGCGAAGCAGAGGCATTTTAGAGGCAGACATATTAATTAATGTGTTCTGAAAGCTTACGTGAGTTTATCAAACTCCTTTCTCTTTTTTGCGACAGTCTGTTCACATCTATAAATGTTCAGCTACTACCTCCCTAAGATGATATAAAGAATTTTCTTCCAAAATGCGTAATCCACCATTTAAAAAAACATGTGGCACCTATTGGTACAAAATGATTACCGGCATGAAAGTAAAACTCGCGATTAAAACATTATTTAAGTTACTATATGAACGCCTCTGCTTATATAAAACAGATACACTTCAGTGAATGTAATCATGTGGAAATATTGAGCAATGAACATGAGCTAACAATGATTTATCCATGAACTGACATGAAGCGTTTTGGGCCGAAAGCCTTCATGTGTTCCACCTCCTTGCATGAGTAACCAGAGCTTTTGAAAAGAAGAGGAAGATAACCTGTAATAATTTGTCCCTCCAGTAGTGTGGAGATACTGCTGTGGTGTTCCTCTATTTGTCACTGTCAGCCTCCAGACTGAGGATATGAGAAGGCGGCAGAGAGAAGGGGGGTGGGGGGGTGGGGGGGCGGTATGGGGGGTGAGGAGGGGGGTTGAAGAAAACGCTGAAGTATGTGATTAAGAATAATGAGTAAAAAATTGCATAAAGCCTTCTCCCAAATCACATATCAACTCCACGCCTGGCATTATCCCTGAAGCATCTCATCAGTCCTGGACCGAGTCGCCCTCGTTCTCCGACACAAGTACGCGTGCGCCCACCCACCCACCCACCCACACACACACACACACACACACACACACACACACACACACACACACACACACACACACACACAGTCAGTGCAGTCCATTAGCAGCTAACGCATGAGCCAACATCTCCCTCCTCTCTCTCTCTCTCTCTCTCTCTCTCTCTCTCTCTCTCGCTTTCCTTCGCTTGGCGCTACAGTACATGTCTGCAACGACGTGAACAAGACCTGTCAAGTCTAATATCAATACGGTGACCTTCCGTCCCTTTTCCGTTGTTTCCGCCACTCCAGCAAACACAGCCAGGCCTGCGTGTTATCTCTCAAACCACTGTTTGGAGAGGCATCTCTATCAGAACAGTGGGAAAACATCCAATGCATATCAATTGGGAGACTTTGATTTTTATTTGTTCTGCGCCATCGCCGTCTTGCTATGGTACACAGAAGTGACAGCAAGGTCCGCTGTATAAACTCTCAAGCCGCTTTGAGTCCTGTTGGATTTTGGCGGATGGATTCAAGCCGTAAACGCTGATCTCATTTATAATTTCCCCTCCTGCTTTCACCTGTGTTCCATCACACGGGTAATTGAGGGTTGAAAAAAAAGCTTCAAAAATGTTTTGCTACACTTCAGGAGGTTATCTGGAATAGTGTAAAAATGAGCTAACGTGAAGGATGCTTTTTATCTATCCATTCATACTTAGTTTTTTTTCTCCCGACTGCAGAAAGCTTTGCAGATTGAAACAGGCAATTTGGATGTAAATATGCTACTTGGCACTGGGGGGAAATAGGGCAAACTAGCAAGAGATACGCTCAAGTGATTGTCCTTTTTGAGACTATAAGATCACACATCCTCTACAGCGACTCAATAGCTAGTAAATGAGATGCAGGTTCAATCATTTGTAAGTAAAGAGACAAACTACAGTTTTATTCAAGGGTGGTTGACTGACTGACTTGGTGATTGAGCGCGCAAGTGAATATGTGTGTGTGTGTGTGTGTGTGTGTGTGCGTGTGTGTGTGTGTGTGTGTGTGTGTGTGTGTGTGTGTGTGTGTGTGTGTGTGTGTCAGTGTTCCCATGCCATCTGCACTAGAGAGTAGTCCTCTTGTGAGATGTTAGCTCGGTTATTGCCTTGTGTAGTTTGTAATACATAAAAATGACTCAGACACCGACTGGGGTGCCAGCGAACAATTACAGCAGGTAGGGGATAAAAGCCATCTGTTGGTAGACGGGTCACATCGGCTGCCGCTGGAATGGGGCGCTAACTATCTGCTCCTCGTGACACAGCTGAAGGTAGCTTGCAAAAAGGCCTGATGGCAAAAAAAAGAAAAAAGAAAAAAAAGGCCCTGATGTTTTAATTAAACTACTGTCACTCGCCGTCTCCAGTGCCAGGCAACCTCTTGTTACACGCTGGAGCGTAAGGCGAACTGATGCTTGAGTGATTGGATATGA
Organism: Hoplostethus mediterraneus; assembly: GCA_034670385.1. Classification (NCBI taxonomy): domain Eukaryota; kingdom Metazoa; phylum Chordata; class Actinopteri; order Trachichthyiformes; family Trachichthyidae; genus Hoplostethus; species Hoplostethus mediterraneus. Next base: position 81,621 of record JAXDDW010000305.1, on the reverse strand, counting down.
AGAAGGTTTAAAAAGGAGGTTTCGGGGGAGGGGGGCGGGGGGGTGGCTGGGGTGGGAGCAGATGAGTGCCAATATGCGTTGTGAATTACAGTCATGTCTGGAACTCGTCATCGTGATACTGTCGCTTTTGCCGAAGGACAGTATAGGGGGGGTCAGAGGGGGCACGTCTTCATCTCGGTGACAGAGGACTGGGATAATCAGACGTTCAGCTGTTTTCATGTTCATTGCAGGAATTTCCATCCTTTTACCTCCATCTCTCTCTCTCTTTCTCTTTCCATCCTTGCCTCTCCCCTCCTCTGCCAAACCAATCATCAGGCAGAGATGTCACACGTTTTGAGAGTGTGAGAGGAGGACATAATATCTGTCAACTTCGTCCTCTTCCTCCCTGTCTTTCAATGAGCACTGTGTCCCCTCAACAGCTCTTTTAGAGCCCTTTCCAATCCGTCTATCACCTCCTTTCTTTTTTCTTTTTTCTTTTTTTTTACAGTGAGCTTTTCACACCCCGAGAAATGACAAAAACGCCCTCATGTTCTTGTTTGTCCTGCTCTGCTGGCCATTGTGTTGTTGCAGACCAAATGCTATGTGTGATATTTGAGGGGGTTTTGCTGTGAAATTATCAAAATTAATATTCTATTATGTTTTACATTGTTATCAAGTCTGAGGAGATGCAACAATGATTCATGGATCTTAGCTTTCTTTACAGAATAACTTTGTAAATTCAGAATCCAGTTTCATGGTTGCAAAGAATGACATTAAAGGCTTTTTCCTGTTGCAGTATGGTGTTAAAACATAGTCACCCCACTACTGGCTCAGATTTATAGTATTATAAAGAAATATAATCAGATAAATCTAATAAGATGAACCCCATGGCAAAACGGCAAAAAGATACAGCACAAGAAAATCAAATCTAAATGAAAATATAGCATTTTGGAGTGTTTTTGAATATAATAGTATGAAGAAAGAAGTACAGAATTATGAGGATGTGCAAAATAATAGCAGTTTAACATGCTGAGGCAATGAAGGAATGAGGACAATATGTACAATATGAAAATATTGCAAAGATGTGAAATATAGGCAGTATGAGATAAGTGAAAAAGTATGAAAATATTAAGATATATGCAGTATATAATACACAGGGAAGATATGAGAATATAAAGAATACAGAATGTGAATGTGAATGTGAATAACAGCGTCTAGTCATGCAGACAAGTTGTGCATACTAGTTGTTTATCAAATGGAGGTAACATAACATACTGGGTGCATGTGCATTGTTGTCTGTATTTCTCATTAACGGGTAGAAATGTGTCCGGAGATATATGCCGACTCAAATGCAAAGAATGTACAGAAATATACAGAAATGTGTGCAGATCAGAAACTACAAGCCGATGTGTCGACTAGTCCAGAGGAATGAAATCCAAAAACACAGTCCAGTAGAGTTTGGACGGGCAGTGCTAAGTTGGCTGGGGTCGTTCGGGCAGGAAGTTCTGTACATTGCTGTTTGCTATCGATACAAAATAGTGCTCTGTGCTGCACCTTGGGGTGCTGAGGTGGCGGCTGAAGGTGCCCTGCATCAGCTCAGAGAGTGGGAGGTGTTGTCTAGGGTGGAGTTCGGTCCAGGCCTCCTCTCCTCTCTGCTACCTCCTCCAGGTTGTCCAGGTTCAGCCCCGTGACAGAGCCAGCGTTAGTCTGTACAGCTGCTAAGATAAGAAACTTTAATGATCCTGTATGGAAAATGGGACACTGCAGCAGAAAATAATGAAATATAGATAAACTACAGGAAACAGAACTTCCTGAATATTTAAGATATTGTAGGTTGGATGTATTACAAATGTCTACTGCATATTATTGGATGTCTGTCGTGTCTGTAGCTTGTGATGGCCTATAAGCGAGGCCGGTGCTGTTGCTGCACCGACTGTCTCCCAGACCTCCTCCTGCTCTAATCAATGAATTAATGGATAAGGTCCTGACCTTCTCAGCCAGGGCTTGTGGGTCCCATCTGCGGTGCCACTTTCATGGAATGACTTGTCAACTTAAAAATCTGGGGTGCGAGGTTGGTGTGGCAGTCCGGCTACTCCCAGGGTCGAGGCAGACAGAGACGGGAACGCTGAGGAGAGTTCACCGGCCGGCAGTGACAACACAATATAAATCAATCAGGCCTTCACTGCTGCTTTTCAGCTCAGCCTCTCCGGCCGGCATGACTCCCGCTAGCGCTCCAGGTTAGCCTTCCAGCTCCAAACACAGGTTAGCCTTTCGGCTCCAAAGCTAGTAGGTCAGCTTTTCAACTGAGCCCTTCAGGTCGCCGCGCCTGCTGTCGGTCCAGCTCTCTTTCTCCTCTTGACTGCAAGACAAATACACGTTAAAACCGTCCCTGGCTCCAGTTGAGGCCATTTAGCTGTAATTGGCCACAGGCGTAGCCCCCTCCTACACCCCCCACCCCAAAATCTGCCACAGTAGGCTTTACCTTTACCGTAACTGAGTCCAGTCAATTTTATTCATTACAATTTACAAATTGCTCAAGATATGAAATAATGATTTAATTTATTATTAAAATTATTTAGAAAATCTAGCAATGCTGGTTTTTACAGAAATTGGGTGTTAGGAATTAGGAAAAGTCACGGAGGGACTGAGATACCGAAAGATTCAAACAAATGAAAACGAGATTTATACAAGTCAGGAGATACACTGTACTAGGATCCCTGTAGGGGTGAGGAGAAAAGGGTGACTTGAAATAGTGGGGAGGATGTCTGTGTGTCTGATGGAGCGACTCCAAGCACACAGCCCATCCCAAACTGTAAAGGTGCATTCTGTGTTCTTGCATTCTTGAAAAGTTGCGAACAATGTTCTCCACAAGGACAGTAGTACCAATATTTGGTATTGATAATCACCTAAAATTCATTGGACGTTTTTCACTCTGAAATTTATTGAGCTTTAAAAACTGTGAGTTTTAGATGTACTTTGAGCTGTTTACTTTTGTAAAGTAAACAGCTCTAAAGTTACTCTGAAAACTTTCAGTGATAGATGGAACAATATCATAGAAAGTTTTGAATGGAACGGTGTCAATATGCCAACCACAAGAGAATATACAGGCGTAAAAAGAATCAGCAATGTTTTCTGTTGTCCAGCTTACCTTTTCCTCTCAACCTTGGTGGGGATCCTAGTAAATCTATTGACTTGTACCACAGCTTGACAGGTCTAGCAGGTAGCAGGTGAGGCTGAATAAGTTTGAAGTCAGATCATAAGACTTTTAAGTCTAGGTAATCCACTGAAAGCTGTCAAAATGGAAAGTAATCTCTTTCTGCTTATTATTTTCAAGCAGTTTATTCTCCTGTTCAGTTTTATTCCCAAATATGAACTTTTCAACAGCTTCTCCTTTGAATTGCCTCTCTTCTCGAACTGAAACAATATTTGCCTTTAGGAATTCAGGTGACAAACGAAGCAGAAAGAATGCTGTGAGGAGATTCACAGGATGCTCAGAAACTGTAAAAAAAATAAAAAAATTAAAACAACTAAACAAATACTTCAATCTTTTTAAGTGTTTGTGTAACAGCGAATTCCATTATCACAGTTAATTGACCAATTTTCACATACGACTCTACAGACATATTTGATTTTTAGTGTATTACAATTCCGATACGGAGCCGAGCAAAAGACTACAATTTTTCTCCCAGCATACATTCGGCATTGTGTGTGTCCCATTGTTGCGCTCATGTGTCTTTCTATGTCTCGCATTCATTGGCAGTGAAGAACTTAACATTTGTAAAAACAAGCCCCCATTGTAAGTGATTGTCTCCATCAATGGCAAGTGCCGAAATGGAGTATTGATCGGTAAGCACGGCACAGTCCTGTGACGCAACAGTGTGAACACGGGGCCCTGTGTGGTTTTGCATAGGATGCCGCTTCAACCAGCACATCAGAGCTATGCATTGCAAATTTCAAGGTAGTGCGTGTGTGTGTGTGCGCGTGTGAGTGTGTGTGAGGTGGCAGGGAATAAATATCCCTCTCTGTGTCAGCCTCAGAGACACTCCCTGGGTCTATGGAAGTGTCAAGGCACTCACTGCTGCTGGCATAATTGGCTGGAAAGATTTCATTTTCACTGTAACATGGAGCAAGACAAGCAACTCCAACACCTTGTGAAGCCGAACGTCCCTTGGACAAGTTCATTTCACATTTTATCATGGGCCCAATGAAATACACACACACACACACACGCACACACGCACACACGCACACACATACAGAGGCAATCCTTTCTGATGAGTGGCTCCAATTGATTTCTACCTCCATGGCAATCGTCAGGGTTATCCACTATCTCCAATCCCTCAAAATGTCAATTTAGTGCCATAACATTCCTATATAAGATGTAAGCACTTAGAGTTCCGCGAGAGGCATGAACAGGTGGCACCCAGAGGAATTCGCAAATGTGACAATATGGGGGTGACATGATGACCCAACATGTAGAAGCAATGAACAAAGAGGAAGCTGGCAGTAGATGGTACCAGCCCCCCTCGGGAGAAACCATTATGAGTTGTCCTTATAGGCGCTATCAGATTCCTGCTATTGGTGACAGAGATATACTGTGAGCAACAACTGGCAGGTGAAAATGTTTTCTCTTATCTCTCCCTTTTCTTTTGGACTTTCTCTCTGCCTTTTGTTCAGTGTTCCATATGAGTTCATGAAAATTGCAGTTGCAGTCCATCGATAATTCTTGTTTCATTAAACCATCAGTTTAAATGGTTTTGCATTTTTTATTTAGCAGAGGTTTGTGAGATAGCAAACAATTTATTTGCACTTTATTGCATTTTAGTAGTGTGTGTGTGTGTGTGTGTGTGTGTGTGTGTGTGTGTGTGTGTGTGTGTGTGTGTGTGTGTGTGTGTGTGTTGTAGAGTACAATAGTTTAATCGTGCCTGTAAACCCTAATGCAGTGTTTCAGGGCAGCAGCCCAGCACACTAAGGCCTGTCTGGGGAGCCTGGACTCCCAACCGCTTCTCACATGAGCAGTCCGGTAAAATTAGTTGATGATTGATCCCACTCTAGTGGGAGTGGGATGTTGTTTTTCTTTTTTTTTACCCTTCTAAATAGATATTGTATTCAAATAGACGAACCACCATTGACTTTGTAATCCCTGTGCAACACTTGCTGACGAGAAGGAAAAGTCAAGTGTTGTATTTGTCTGTGTGCCACGCTTATCTCCTCTGGTCCCCACAGGCCTGGCTTGTCAACGTCTGTAGCTTCAAGCTACGCTTAGCTGTCTCTGATATTATAGAGCACTATCTCTGAGGTGGCCATTTGGGGAGACAGGTTTCTTTTCATTGCAACAAAGACACTTTTTGCCACAGTATTTTGAGGAGTAGATTGTGAGCTTCCAAATTCATTTTTACCATCTTGTATCGGCTGAGCTTTCACCAGAATATAACATTTGCAGACTTTATCTCTTCCCCCGTGTAGGAGGAGTGGCAGAATAATGGATTTCACTCAATCACCCTCTTTTGTGCTTTGGGAAAAATAACCTTTTGTTATTGTAGTTTTATTTATTATTTACTCGTGAATGTGAGTTGGGCAATGTAGCATAAGTGTAATATTATGAATTGGTAATAGTTTATTCTATGCTCAATATAACAAGTCAAAAAAAAATTGTACAATTTTGAATTAACAATGAAACTCATATTTGTGCAATATTGTAAAAGACCAATTGACATTTTAAGGAAAGGCCTGAAGATGTTTCATGTTATTTAAAAAATGTCCTTGAATTCCTGCATTGAAAACAACGGCCCTGCATGCACCAATTAAGCAGTAATTACAAAACCATCAAGTTTACCTTTACTCGCGTGAGTCTCGTGGTCTGTTATGTGCTTATTAGAGTGAATTATCTCTGATAATCATTCTAATCGGAGTTCAGCTCATGTTAGCAGGCTTCTTGCTGGGAGCTAATGTCTAATTACACTGGAGCACGTCTTGATGGGAAGGGTGCCCCGCAGCCCTACAGCCCCACGTCCTGCCATGCCTCTCTATCCATGTCTAATCACGCACTGGACCGTACACATCATGGCCAATCATTAATGATAAGCAGTGGATCAAAGCAACCACAGAGACCTTGATCAAAAAGACTATGAGATGTGTGTGTGAGGAGTGGGAGTGTGTTCTTAGGAGATGACCTTGATAGGGCTATCTGTTCCCCATACGGGTTTCTCCTGCGTGTGCATGCATGCATGTGCATTTGTATGTGACCATGCACATCTGTGTGAGATAGAGAGAGAGAGCTAAAGAAAAAGAGAGACAGAGTAAGTGTGTTTGGCTAGTACATGTGCATGGGTGTCTTCCAGGCAATCAATAGTCTGTGCACCTATAAAGAGTTGTTAAATATTTTCATTTAGTGGTACAGCTGCTGACTTAGCTGAAATGCAACTCGAGAAAAGAGAAAACCTCACAGCCTTTTTTTTTTACTTACACTTTGTTTTATAGGTAGAGTCTTGAAAGTAATGAGCATGGCATAGCATCAATTTACTTAAATATTTCCAGCAATCCATCATCGCCCAGAAAGACAGTCTACATACCATCTGTGTATTAAAAAAAATATTACAAATATGAATCTTAATATAAAGAACTTTTTTTGTCCAGGACAGAGATTTCTATTTCACCTACTGTTGTCTTTCATGAAAATAAATCGAGTGTAAATCCATCTCCAAGGTTGGTCATTACCAGGGCTAGGTAGAGTGATTTCATGGCAGCAGATTGGAAAATGGCCCTTTGTAGCAACTCCATTTACATAGAGAACTGCTGATGGTTCACAATAACAAATGTGCCACAGTCGTCAGAGAGCTGCTCTGCCCGTTGTCTCTCACTGACACTCGATAGTAGTGCATGTACAATTATGCATAATGCACTAATGGCGGTTTCTCATAACTGTCAGTGAGGCTGTGGGTAAAGTGTTTCCTTTGCAGACATCTTGATGCTAGGTCTACCGCGGGCACGTTTTGATTTTGCTGACGGCGGTACCCTTGACAACAAAATAGCATTGTATCAGCTGAACGTCTGCCTCGGCCATCCTTGCAAAGTTATTGAAAAAAAAGTTTGAAATTGCTTATTGAGAGCGGAGTGTCAAAAGTTTTTTTTTTGTGCATATTCCCTTCGCTGAAAAAAAAAATCTTAATGGTATGAAACTGAACTATGATCATTAACTAGATATTAAGTGCTTGTGATTATTAAACATTGCTTTTATTAAAGGAGGGGGTAAAAAAAATCCTTGTTTGACAGACTGGGGGGTTGGTGTTTCTGGAGCTTTAGGGAGTGAGGCAGACATCAGTGCAACATTAAAGTATTTATGGAGATATATATTTCATGCTGACTGGTCCATAAGGATTAGAGTGGGACACATTAATGGGGAGAAGCAACCATTACAACAACAAGCTGATGAAAAATTGATTATGTTTTCTTGCTTAACTCTGTTAACTATGTCAGAAGGTAATTAGCGACATCAACAGTTACGCTTTAAATTACACTGAAATTGTTTGGGATTGTACGTCAGCCGCAGAAACACGAGTTCTCCTGCATGTCTTACATTTTAGAAGTCATTATGCTCATTTCTTTTAATGGTTCTGAGTTATATCACTTACTAATGTAAAATGTAGCTGCAGACCCGTACTTTATTCCTTTAAAAAAAACATGTTAAACCCTGTGGGAATGGAGATATTTCAAACAGTAAATTTGTTTGATGAATCAAACATAATGCAATGTTTAAAAAAAAAAAAGAAGCTGATTACAAAATGCCCTATTTGCAGTTAGAGGAATTTTAATTTGATATCAACAAGGAAACTAAAGGAAGGAAATTGCATGCTTAATAATTTCATTTTTCCATTATGTTTATTTCATTTTTGATGCTGATTTGATAAACCTGTCCTTCCAGACGTCTGAGGTTTGGGTAGATAATGCCTATTTCATAGAATTCTCTTTCTTATTTTTCTGTTTCTTTTCTTTTACCTCGTTTAGAGTTCAAACTTAATGCGACTGCTGTATTCTTTGTGTCAAACTGAGCATTGTGTTGGTCACACAGTGTTGGATTTCACCAGAGCGTCATGGCACTTGAACTCTGAATTCAATCCTCACTCACTAGTTCTGCTTTGCTGAATCTATCTGAAACTAGGGAAACGATATGGATCTAATACATGAGAATGAAGTGGCGTGTCTTCTGACATAAAGTCAAAGGTTCGTGTCGCCCCTTACTTCAAAGCCATGTGACGAATCCAGCTCTTGCGGCCACAACTTTCTTTAATCTAAATAACAAACCAAAAAAATATAAATTTGCTTGTCAGTGTCTCATGGATTCAGCCGTACATACAAAGAGTACGCAGAGCGGGATTGCCACGAAATCGCTGAATTAGAAAGAGCGGTTTCACACACTGTAGTCCCTGGAAGAAAATGTTATTTATTTATTCTGGGTCTCCCTTTGAGTCCATCTTTGAAATCACACAGCAAAACTCTAGGGGTGTGATGTTTCTCAATAGTTTTCCACTCCACTGTCCGCAGTTCAAATGAATTTCTCTGAAGATTTATTCTTTACAGCTAATCACTTGGTACTTGGATTGAATGAGTACAGTAGGTCACACTTGCTTGCACTTCACAGAAAAAGAAATAACCCACGACCGAATCATCGCCTTCTCTCCGAACTGATTGGATTTCGGAGAATCTCCTCAAATGTATAAGCACCTCGATGCTTTTTAATTTAAGATTAACTTTACTTTCTCTGACCGCGACTGCAAAGTCTAGGCTTTAGTGTGTTCTCCTTCTGTCTGCCGGCCATCTCTTTCTCTTTCTCTCCCTCCCTAATATGTTTTGCTCGTTCAGTGCCATCAGTTACATGTCTGCCAAGCATCACACGTCGTCGACTTGCTCCCAATGACATCCCACTGTTCTGACCATTGATTGGCAGGTCAAGCAGCGAGCGCGAGCAGGAAATCAATAGCAGAGGACCTCTAGACGGTACAGGGGGAGTCTTCAAGGAACTGGCCCGCTGGACACTCTGCCAATCACCAACCACAAAATGTAAGGCCAGCCAGCCATGAACAAAAGCTATCTACAGGCAGAAACATCAACTTGGATACAAGATGGCTTTGTGTTTGGGGAGAAGTTTCTCCGATAGTCTGAGAGGAGGGAAGAAGGACCGGCAAAGTTTTTGAGGAAATACATTTGCATTACTTATGCTCATTCATATGCTAAAACTCAAGTGGGATCTGGGACCTTTGGGATTCAGCATTACCAAATGTAGGCTCTTTATCTTAACATGCAGTTGCACCAGGTCTGACAGTCTAAGCATGACAGAGCAAGCTTATTAGCATCTAGTCAGCCAATTCCAGCCAGTGGAACACATAGGAGATACAAGCGGAGTATACACAGCTATATTCACCCTCTAGCCTCTTTAAAATATGGCCTGAGGGACCCTTGAGGCTTAGTGGAGTTATGCTTTGTCCTCCTTGGTGATGCTTTTCCCATTTCTCTCAGACACACTTTTGAATGCTGTTGGCACATCACCAAAACAAACACTCAACTGACATCGGTGACAATAATTCTGGCGCAGATTCGAAAATAAAAACTGAAAAGGAATTGGGAAGACTGTAAATTTAGCGCTGACACTCAAGCCTGCCTCCTCGTCAGAAACGGTGTTGTAGCTCAGGCTCTTGGAGGACCCAAAGGGGTGTGTTGTTTTTTTGTTTTATTTTTTATTTTTTCCAGACAGCATCCAATTCACCTGCTGACATATCTTCATAACCGCCCACTGTTGGAGCCAAGATCACTTTGTCCCTCTTCTTCTTGTCCTTCAATTGGTGAGCATTGGCTCTATTCCACTATCCTTGCAGTTTCTCCCCATGTCCCTGCCTCACAATCAATGACCTTTGACCCTGGTCATTTATCTCACAGGTCATATATTGGGGTGATTCATTGTGTGCAATGCTCAAGGGTGTGAACTTGATGAATCAATGGAACAATAACATCGTATTTACAGTTACTGCAATATTTATAGTACAGTTACTGTAAATCTTTCTTCAGAAACATCAACATTTTTTGAGATCAATGTTCTTTTTTAATGAGTCTCGGTTGGATTTCAATATTTCAAGCTGATACTGTGTCAGTATGAATTGCATTATTGCTATTTTGCTTTACACAGATTTTTTTTTTCAGTAAAGCATAGGACATGACACCTCGTCAAATACAAAGAATAATTGTATGTTTATTTGCAAGCTTGCATTTCGAGATATGGAAGGTCTAAGGAACAAACTTTGTTTGTTAAAAAGGAGGTTCACTCCTTCAGAATAACAAGCGCTATGACCTTGCTTCTGGGCCCTGGCAGTCGGTGAAACATTTGAACATGTTTCAACTACTGTCGCCTTGGGTCCCTGCCATGCACCTGCCTTTCACAGAGCAGCTGACAAAAAAACCCTACATTTCCATGGTAACCACTGGAATTAAAAATGCATCAAAACGTCCCCTCTGCAAAAGGAGAATGGCAGCAGAAAGCAGCAATGACAGCAGGCAATAGCATGTTCCCCAGATGCCTGACAGAAATGTACTGCATAACACCAATGTACGAACCCCCCTCCCTCACATACATACACCTATGTACTAACAATCACACACACATATCATCACCCTCCGCTCGCCTCTCCTCTCCTCAGTTTCCTGCGAACAGAACAATAGAACTGCACTGAGCATAAATTGTACTGTTGCTGACAATGGCTTCTCACCAGCCTCTGCCCATCTTTTTACGATCTCCTCCTGTACCTACAGTACATTCCCAATACACTATGGATGAATGTTGTGCGCTGAGCTCTTGTCTTCACCTTACATTTCAGATGTGAAATGGACTGGAATGAAATGGAAAAGTGTCTGTGTCTTATTTCCACCTCTCTGTATCTGTTTCTCTCACTCTCTCCCTGCAGATAAATGATAAATTGTCCAGAATCTAAAATTGTGCCTTCCCTCCGTCCCGAACGAGTATCCGAGGCAGGGTGATAATAACACCCACTGAATGGCGTAAATTATCCCTAAGCCTGAGAGGAAGTGATATGACTTAGCCATGGAGGCCGCTGCTCAGGCTAGTGACAAAGCACTCTGCTGCAAGCCTCAATTTCTTGCACAACTCTTCTGCGTTTATTGCTTTTCAGTCAAACTTGATTCCTGCAGTGGAACTTTCCTCCAGTATTCCCATCTGGTGGAGTTTTTGCCCCGTATTATTTTGGCTCAAGTGCTGCCAGCACCCATCAGCCTTGTTGTTAGTCATGCAGTGACATCACCGGTGGCTGTTCACCACACCTGTCTGTGGAAGCCTGTCACCGTTAAATGCGCGGCATGCTGCCACGATGATAAGTCCTATTTAGGCTGTCCACATCGCTCCAAAGAAGATCCCGCCACGTGTCCATGAGGATAGCTTCATTCAGGGAATAAAATGGAGTTGTATCTTTTGATCACAACATTATTCATGACTGCTGGGAGAGTGTAACACTGTGGAGCCACAACACGGGTAATCTTTCTCATGGATTACATTTTTTTTTAACCTGTGTATGTGTTTGCAGGGGGGGCCGGGGATGCCTTTTTCCTGACAGCTCAACTCAGCAAGATTACGAGGCTGACACCCATGTGAACTTGAAAACAATAGGCATCGGTTATATTTTACAACTGAGCTATAACATCTATTGTTATTAAATTATCTTTGGACAATAGCTAAGGATGAGGAAAAGGAGATGCTGGTGGGGCCTACTACAGTTTACAGGGGAAATGAGTCCCATCCGCCTCGTGAAGCTTTCAGGACAAACTGCTGATTTCACTTTCACTTTGAAAACAACACTTGGTACTTACATTTATTGACACCTATAAACTCAAGAGAGATGAAGTATTTGTAAAAACCTTCACCTTCAAGGCTGTTAGCTGTAGCCTGTTAAACCCGGCTTGTCCCACTTTAGGATGGAGTGAGGAGTTAGAAGTTATTACTGCAAGGGAATTCAATCACTTTGATAGGGCAAGGTGAGATGGAAAGCCATAGCATCAGCATATTAATTTAGGGGAGTAATCATACTTTTTAATGATAAATTCAGCTCACAGTTTGGTTCAAGACACATTACTGGGTTCACGGTTACGATATTTTCGCAAAAATATTTCTGAGGGAAAACAAACCAAACAAACCATGAACAGATTTTTGTAAGTTCAATTTAAAACATTTAAGGCCTTTTTAATGCCAGTTCTAATGAAGACCAATTTCATCCCCAAATCAAAACAAAAAAAAAGAGTCCAAAGCGAAACAGCTACGTAAGACTGAAACCATAAATCCCTTTAACACCGAGTGTGCCGTCGGCGACACGTTGCGCAAGCGCACTTTGGATTACCATAATTACGTCACGGTAAAATCAGAAAAATTCCAACGGTTTCTGAAAGCTGAGATGTTGCGCTTTACAGCCAATATGTCGTGTCATTACGGTAATTTCACTCGTGCCTCTCCCGGAAGTCCGCAAACTGTTATTACACTCTTATAACATGCAGTAAATTGTAAATAACTGCCAGATATTGAAAGTTCCAAGTTTTCTGGAAAAACGGGAAAAAGCACTTACTCACAGGACATTTTCTGACCCTTTTATAATCAAGATAAACAAAGAAGTCCAGGCGGACATTTTTAGGCTTAGGTGTTAAAGGGTTACTCAAACGTTTAACCATATACCGACGACTGGAGTTTTTCACTGTGATGTTGTTGTACATAGTGCAGCGTGTTGTTATTGCTACCTATAAGGCAAGGCTCTCATAATACAGTTTCTCTTATCAGTTGTCTTGTTGCCCTTGCCCTTTCTAGTGTTCAAACAATGCAAAAGAGAAAAGACCATTCTGAAAATATGCCTAGGGATGTAACGAAGATTTTACAATACAAAAATGTAGCGATATGCATCATGGAGTTGAACAAAATTCTTCAACTCCATGCTGCATATCCCCACATTTTTGTATCGTAAAATCTTGTGTCCCAAACCTTCGGTACATCCCTAGTTTGAACTGGTTAGGAAACACTTTCACTTTCACTTAATAAGCAGCAACATAGAAAGGCTAATACTCAGATTCTGAGACAGGGTGGAGGCTAACCCATCTCTGCACTTTTTTAATTAACAAAAGGTAATGTGTCTATGATCTAATGAATGAGTGAATGCACTATAGACATATATACATCACCTCGCGCAGACTCCTCGTTCATTTACTAAGATATTGAGATATTGCCCCAAAACGTCTTCACCCAAAAAACCTTTAAGTGTCACTGTGCACATTGTCTCACTTTGTGCCATCGTCTTGTTAGTTGCAAGAGGAGTATCTATGATTACACTGGATATATAGCATAAAACCAGAAATCCATATAATCAAGCTCATTGATACCAAATGCCTGTTCTCGCCACATGTTCCTCGTATAAAAGGAAATTGAATCATTTCTGCCGTTCAAAAAGAATCAAATTAAGTAAATGAATACGGGAATAAGACATACTGTAGCAATTATCCTCTGAGAATTAATCATAGCAATCTTTGTTGGAGGACTATACATTTCCTTCTTTGTTGCTTACAGATTTCACACATTGCTAAAATATTCCACATCAATGATTTGCTTAATTTACCTTTCATTGAGGCTTTTAATTCTAAGTGAAAATGGCAGCTGTGTAATCAAAAACATCTCGAGAACGCAAACACAATGTTGGACTCTAGATCCTTTAACTCAGCTCCTTTAACTGCAGCTCCTTTAAGAGCCGCTCTGCAGATTAACGTGGCACATCCTAACAAAGAGCATATGCAGAGAGCTGGAAAAAAAAGGCCTTGGAGAAGTTATACAACCTTTTTGGTGTGTTGAGAAGTAAAGCAACATTTCAATCACAATAACGTCAGTGTTTTCCTTTTCCTTGCAAAGCATCTTCTATAGCACATAATGATACCTCAAGGACAACTGACATAAAGGTGATGGAAACATAGAATTACAAGCAGAGCTGTCACTCAGTGTACTCTTCAGTGCCTCCGAAATTGGAAAGAAATTGGACACTTCCTAATTTGAATCTGTAGCACAATGCAGCTAGACGCTAGACAAGGAGATTATGTCTATGTCCTCTGCTCAGGGTCAGGAGGTCACCAGACAAAATGCCTTCATTCCTCATCCCCTCTAGAGGGGAAGCAACATCATCAGCTTGCAAACTCCATGTTGACAAGCCAGGGACTCCTCAGACAACCGGCGTGCTGACAGGACAATGTTCCGTTGGTCTGGCCAAGAGATTTCCCTCTTCGCTACCTCCATTTCAGCCTGGGAGCCCGGGAGCCACATGTCATGGGTCAAGGAGAAGAAAATACTTAACTGCTCTCCGCCTGCACTCAGAAAGGATCTGGTGAGAGACAGATGAGCCTGTCTTTCTGAATAGAAAGACAGGCGGCTGACAATGTACCGCTGCCTCTGCCTGTACCAATGTCTGTTTATTGCCACGCTCCGTCTTCGGGACACTTGTTGAAAAAGAAACGTGGCTGGGTTTAAAGTTACTGCTGGGGGACAAACAGTTCCAGGAGCCAAATGTCTTTGGGCAAAACTAATATTTGTCTAGTCGTCCCCCCCTTCCCTCAAATTTGGTTTGATGCCATTGTAAACAAAGTTAAGGTTGTGGCTCTCATCTCATTTGTGTCTGGCTTTGAGTATACACCATCTGTTCTAGGCTGGAAGGATATAGACAAAGGATTGCATTTTGGAGCTACAAGGTGGTCGGTGTCAACTTATATTTGTGTTTTTAATATTTTTTGACCCAGTAAAATTGAAGAAATATTTTCTCCTGTCTACCTCAAGGAACAAATAAATATATATTTTAAGGTTTTTATGCTTTTGTAATTGTCCGTGCTAATTGGTACCATATTGTTATTTTATTATCCCCTTTGATGAATCATTTCTCCAACAAACTTTAGCAAGTTGTTTGCTGAACTCCCTAATGTTCTTTAGGGATTGTTAATGCTTCAGAAAATCTATTTTATTTTACAAGAATGTTTAGTAAAAAAGAAGAGCGTGACACACACACAACAGAGAAAGCTTTCCAAGGCAAAATCTCAATCTCTCTATTGGGGCAGAACGCACCCAGTTAGAAAGGAAACGTATTCTTCTGCAAATATTCCTGATGAATTCACAAAAAGCCTTCAGTCATCTTGTTGTTTGCTTGTATATTGAATTGTTGTCCATGATTTTAAATCACGTCATGTAGGAATAGCTAGTACTTCTGTTACGTATCATGTCTACTATTAATACACCACAAAGTGGCGGAAACACAAACACACACACACAAACATCCCACTGTTGAGTATCTGAACTTATACACGCTGCTCAACATTGTCATTGTGATAATGTGATTATAATTGTGTTAAGACACATCACAACAATTGCGGTATTATTGTCGCACTAAAGAGCAACTTAATTCAAAGTGTTAGCATATAGTTTCTGCAACTTAATTGTTTATTAATAAGTAAGTGAAGCATTGATTTGGAGAGTGGAGGGTGAACGCCTCGCTGTGCGATAGCTAGGCCTCATGCTGTTTCCAGAGAGCAGGACTCTTGCTGTGTAGCAGTGATTGCAACATATCCCTCTGATTACTGTCTGTGAATGTTATTAGGTGTTTTCTGATTGGGCTCGTATCAGATACACGGTTTACACAACAGGCTTTATGGGAATATGCAAAGTGTTGTAGCAAGTAAACTAAAACACAATGCATCCGCCACCGCTGCACTATTGTGGACATAATTTGACACAGATGCCGGCTCTGTCACAAAGGCAGTGGAAAACACATTAGCAATGGAAAAGTCAGCGTGTCCCATCGCCCCAAAGACAAAGCTGTTTGAGGATTGTGGTGTAACCACCAAAGGATGTCACTTGATTTTTTTTTCATTACCATTCCCTAGTTTCCCAGTTTCCCAGTTCCCTGAGAATGCCTTTCTTGTTTAAGTATGGAATTATTGACTGAAAACATATGTTGTTGAACACTCTTGAATAATATGGCTTTGGGAGAATCCTATTCATTATTTGTTTCGGAGGATGACGCCGTGGTGTTGATCCTCTTGTCAAGCTCTGGGAGGCTCCCTCACCACAAAAGAGTCGCCTCTGAGAAAGCAAAAGACAGCTTCCCTTTTACTTTTCTCTTCTTCTCTCTGTGATTTTTTTTTCTCCTCTACCCACTTTTTTTTAGCAATCAAACACCACCACCCCCTGTTATATTTGCAGCTTTCATCTTGCTATATCTTTAGCAATAGGGCAAGTCAACAAGTGGGATAAATCATCCATGTCTGCCTCCGGTGTTGTTCCACCTCCACAGGCAAGTCTCTGTGGATTACATACACACTGAAGTTATATGCATGAAGCCTCTAGCGGATATCTTCATTCCTCTTTGTGTGTTAGAGAGAGAGAGAGAGAGAGAAAGAGAGAGAGAGAGAGAGAGCATTTGTACGTGTGTGTAGGCATAGATGTGTGTGGGGAAACCACGATTTCAAAAGATGGCTAGCACAGCCATTCATTAAGCGTGGAATCAACAACAACAACAACACAACAGAGAGATGATAGATATGTTGCATTATCAGTGACTGGTAAACACATTAGGTAGGTTTACCTGTTTGGTTTCACACAGGTGACTGTGGCGCTGACCAATTCAAACTCACGTCTCCACCGTCATCCAATCTATCCATTTTCTCCTCGCTTTCCAGCAGGAATACTGGTCATTCAATCTGAAAGCAATTTAGCCCATTAGCCTGATGTTTAGGAGGCAAGGCGAGCCATGTGCATCTACTCTCCTCCCCTCATGCGGAACCGTGGGGCAATTTGTTTGTTAATAATGGGGGAAGCTCTTCACAGTATTGGAAACAGAGTATTATTGACAAAAATGCAAACAACAACGGGATGTATGGATGAATTGTGCAAATGATCTCATCACCGAGCAGGAGGAAACATTTATGGAGAACTCAACGGAGGTTAACTGCTCCCGTTACATGCAAGTGGTGAAATATTTACTCTGTTGATCTATTGTTTTCAGACCCCTTTAATCCAGCAGCATGGGCATATAAAGTTAAAACAGCACAGTCAGGGTTCTTCGAAACATTTCTATAAATACTACAAACAGTGCTTGAATACTATTTAAGGGTATTGAGGGCAACAGCCCACTATATTGTAGCTGCTCCTCGGTCATGGAGTAGTAGATTAAGTTTATGACTGCTGAGCTCTGTGTTCTTTTTCACTGCTCTGGTTTGAAACCAACCAGTTCACACACTGACAAAGGTTTATTGATAGCAACATTTTAAGACACTTGAGACCTTTAACATCTTGTTCTCATCTCCTGACGTCTGAGGTAACCATGAAACCATTTAATATGAAGGATGTTATAAAAACACACAGGAGCCAGAAAACCCCTTTGGATGATTTGAAGTAAGAAAAGGGTGAAATTAACTGGCAACTCCGTTGAATTAGCATCCAGCCATTGGCATGGCACCAATGATAATAGCCTGTCGCTTGTTGTTATCGTCTGTGATGTTTGACATGGCAAGGTCTTCTATTTCAGTTTCCCCAGGAAAATATTCATTTTTAATCAGTGAAGGCCCTCTAAAAATATTTTTGCCACCCAGTCCCCAGACCACAAAGTCAGTTAACTTGCTAATGACTTCATGCTAGCTTAACGAAAATGGATCCTAATTATTGCAGGTATCTTTCGATTTGAGACCACCTTTACTCAGGGGTTATTAAAGTGAAGTGTTTTCTGCCATTTTATCCACTTCGCTGGGAAGCAGGACTGAACTGTTTGTGGATTTAATGATGATCTCCATCAAAAGTATTGTAGCGATAAAAGAGGACGAGAGAAATTGTATATGTCTTAAGTGACTGCAGAGTGGCGATGTTATTGACCGAATATCAACCTCTGAAATACATGAGAGTGGATGAAAGGTTTGTAATAAAAATGGATGTGCATTTGCAGATGAAGATGTATTGTATGTTTGAGGCGACTCTGCCACAATTTATCCAAACCGTTTAGATCTTAATATCAAAAACCTGAGCAAATGTCTACGTGCTCTATGCTCCGTGTGAAGAATGTGTCTGAGCCGTAGACACACCAGAAGCTTCCAGGTAAGGAGTCATCAATCATCGGCCCACTTCTGACATTAACTTTTTTGTCAATGCCACTGTCTCCAGTTTGTCTGCAGACTGAAGGATTTGAGAGGCACTTTTTATTTGCACGCTTTTAACTCCGCCCAGCCGGGGTAATGGAGCTGGTTGTGTGCAAGCAATTAATGCAACCACAATGCCAAAAGTGGTGATTTGTCATACGCCGGTGATACATAATCATTATATGGAATGTAACGCTCCTAAACTGCTTAGCCTCGTTTGCTGTTGGGATTCTGTCTGTCTGTGGACTGCTGTGGGTTTGCCCGGTACTGCTGTATCTCTCTCACACACACACACACACACACACACAATATATATTTATATATGTATAGCCTTGTTTCTTGGAGTTTGTGCTGTACTTGTTCTATCTCTCGGTTTTATTATTCTTTTTGTAAAGCACTTTGTGATGAATGCGCCCTATAAACATGCTTGACCCGTCTGCCTCGCTGTCTAATGTTGCTGGTATTTGCCTGTATGGTAGAGCTAATAAAAAAAATGTTGTGTAGTTCCTGATTGTCATTTGTCTTGACTTCATGAGCAACAGTTTTGCTAATTTATTGTACCTCTAATTTGAACTCCCTAGAGTCTCTCTACCTCCTGTCCTCCCTTACCCTTAATATGAAGGCATTTCAATAGCACTGAAGCCCCTAGGCTGACAGCCATGAGATTAGTATGAATGTATTACCCCCTTGGGTGCCATAGCCCATAATAAGTTCCCCATTAATCGTATCCGTTGGGGAAAATTTGTTTAGGCCTTAATTACATATCATTAAAATTGGTCTTGATTCTTTGAGATTTAAGCTCAAAATTAGACTGCACATTTTCTGCTTTCTTCGCCTTTGGCCATTCAGTGAATTTATGTTCAGTTTGCCTCCTCCACTAGTGTGATTTCTCATAACCTGGCAATTGATTGTTCTTATGCAGAGGAGAGAGCACTGAAGTCAGCAAGGGAAGTTAAATTGTCATTTCCAATTCAAGTTTTGGTAGATCTCAACGGCCAAAGAATGATGGAGCTTGTCAAGCCCGGTTTGTGCGCACAGCTAAAAAAATATCTTAAATGGAGGATTAAATTTCATACTGCTTTCTGCTACAGGAATTTCTGTTTACACTATTGTAACTTGAAGCAGAATCATGGTTGTCTGGATTTAAACACTCTCCCTTCATTGCAAAAACACTTTGAAGTCAGTTGCCAGCAGTTGAGTTCACATCCGACCTTGTCTGAAAGTGTTGCTGACCTCCAAAGACTCCTGATGGTCACTAATCCATATCAAATGTTATACAGAATTGTTCTCCATGAAAATACCTCCTCTATCATGGCTCATTACAGAGGCCCACAGTACCCTCCCTTTGTTATATCCAAGAGATGCAGCCAAGTGTACCAGCAAGTCTTGGGAAACATTAATTTAATTCCGGTTTGGGAAAGAGATTACATGTGATTGGATTAGAGTAATCTGAATACAATGGTAATCGGTTACAGTTAGTTTTGAAAACTCAAGACTTTTACATTTACTTGCAAACAGGAAAGGGAAAAAAAGGCATTCAGACTGGTTTAGACTGAGAGATTACAGACACAAAAATAATTTGAAAAGATTGTCGGTAACAGTTATAATAATAAAGATAATGATAGCATGTCTAACCGAAATCTGAGTTACAGTTGGTCAGTGTAATAAACTGTAAACTGCATTTTCTTTGAAAAATATTTGTGCATATTTTCAATAAAACTGAAAATAATCCAATTACACAATTGAGTTTTAGTTTTCCAATTGGATCGCATTATTGACGGTATTGACTGGTCACTAACAAGATGCAGATCACTAGTCTGTAAAACATTACATTTTCCCAGGATCCCTGAACATCAACATCTCTAAAAATGACTATGATTTAGAGGCTTGTTCATGACTCATAGTGTATTCAAATTCCCATGAAGAAATTGTATGACTTCTTAGAAGTGTCAACTGAGCTCTTCACATTCAAAAATATTATTTGTGCTCAACATATTCTCTATTATGCAGACATCTCTTGACGGTTGTAACTGTGCCTCTCAGTCTTGGCATGCTGCCTGCTGGATCTGGGAATGTGTGTGAATGAAAGAAACACGAACACAAGCTTTACTGTGTGCAGTGACAAATGGAAGTTGTTCAGCCCTATCATTGGCTACGTTTACACGCACAGAGAATGATCCTTAACTCGGTTAAGACTCAAGTAGTAAACATCATAACTGGGTTAGAACAACCCTGTTTAGCTCATACTACCATTATGGCTTACTCTGATATTAAACAGGTTACTGTGGCATATAACATCTTATTCATTTCAGTTTTGGTTTTCAATGTCTGGTGTTATGGGTACATGTTGATGTCAACAGAAAACATGGCAATGATCAGTATTTATTATTATATTACTAATCATTTTGCTAGGAGACTTCTGTTAACTAGTTTATTCATGGTAACATGGATGCTCAATTGCAGGGTGTCAAAGGTGTATGTAAACATCTTTACCTAAATCAAATAAGATATAAATAAGGGTTACTCTGTGCATGTGGAAGTAGCCATTGATGACACTGACTTTCCCCACAACACATAAAATGTTTACATTTCATGATAGCATTTAGCAGGAGACGAGCTCTCAGACAGGTGTGCCCCGTGCACATAACGAGCAGTCTGTTGAGCTGTCAGCAGCAACCTTTTAACAGCTCCATCCTCTTCCCCCAGACCACATGGAGAGCAGTGGATGTTTTCTTGGTATTTTGTTGTGCTTTATTAAAAATTAAGTGCCGAGCCGTATCAACTTTTATACAGCTGTTTTGGGACTTCATCTCCAGCAGCGGGACACAGTATTTCAAGCTGGGACGTCTCATCAGAAAGAAAAGAGAAAAATCAGACTTTCCTGAATGTGACCTCCTGGATGGAGTATTTATATTGGCCTGGTCTTTGGTCTACGCCTCTTGTTAGCAGTCTGGGAATGGTAAGAGTTCATTGGAGCAATCTGACTCGATATGCCGTTGATTTATCAGACCACTGGGACCATTTGGGCTTGTAAAACAAAAGGTGAAGCCAAGACCATTAAGCTATGTAATCAGCCATGGTGAGCCTGATACCACACTCCCTACTTCAATACATTTACGCTCCAAGGACCGAAGTTTATCCTTGCTGGTTGTTACTACTGCCCTTCGGTTCTTTTTTTTCTATTCGTCCGAGCAATTATTTCCACTTTTGAAAAAGTTGGTGTATGCCCAATTTGAACAAATTGAGCATGTGTGGGAAGCCAAATGTTCTCTACAAAGCACTTTTTTATGCATTTCCCCTCTTTGGCTTTAATGATGTTGTTTTAGTGTAATAACGTTGCACAGGAGACTTTGTGTTTCCTAGCAGCATTATGTTCACCACATGTGATTGTTCCACTTTCCTTCCCTTAAAAACATTATCTTCTCTGATTACATCTCCTAAAAACACCCTGTAAATTACTCCGTCTAGCTGCCATCAGACCGAAACACATGGAAAACTGAATAAATGGCTAATATTTTAAGGTTCACTGGTCAAACTTAGTTATTACTCACATGGACTGGTTCATCAATGTAAGAGGCTATTCTGTGAACTATTTTCCAAGTAGGGCTGTATTGACTGATCTTCCCTAATGATGCCTCTCAGGGAGACTGTCGTATTTGTAAGCAGCTTAAGGGTGGACATTTAACTGTAGCTATAAGTTTTTTTAAGGTTCATTAAAATAACATAAGGGTTGAACTTTTGTGGAGAAACATGAGGGCAATAGTAATTTGTCAAGTACATTTTTATCTTGCCATCCAACATTAATTTCCATATCCCATAGTATTTCCCTGAAGACTTTTTCTTTTCTGCAAGCAAACTGTGGGTCATGAAGGTGTTCAGCTAGACTGGATAAGAAGAATTAAAGCATACAACTGCTTTTGAGATTGTTAGCCACGTCCTTCCCACAAACCGCTGTACACTTGTTTCCTTAGCGTTAATGTTTGAAATATTACAGGTTTTTTTTCCATTACTGTCATCTACAGTTCAGACAATATCAAATCCAATTTTCATAGTAACCTTTCAAATCAGTGCAAATCTTAATCCAGAGCTCGGTTAAACCCACGGTCGATACATCACTTTATACCACACAGCAAAATGTCTTTTCCTAGTCACTCCTGATGAAAGGCAGCAGCCCACAGCTCCAACCTGCTTTACCTCAGTTGGGTTAGTGGATGAAATATTATATTGGGGACGAGAGACTGCCCCAGACCTGTATGTGCGTGTGTGTGTGTGTGTGTGTGTGTGTGTGTCTCTATTCCTGGGACGAGGCCGCGCAATGACAACCTCCTTTAAAGCAATATTGTACACTAACTTGAAGTGAAGTCACCAATTCCGCTGCCCATGTAATACTGTAGGCAGATGATAAATGGCTTTGCAAAACAGACAGAACAATCGTCCCTCAGATTAGAGAGGGTCTCTCATATTTGCTTTGGGTTGGAAGTTCAACAGCCTCTTCGCTGGCTTTCCTGCTCTCGTAATACAACTGATATTCGTTCAGACAGTCTTAGACATTCGACTGACTCCGCTGTTACAAATGGTCTTGAGCACTCAGTCTTTTGGACAAAAACCTTACCACTCAGAGAGGAGGAACCCTTCAAATGACTATTCCATGCAATACCATAAAAGAGGTGTGATGATAATGAGCAGAGGAATGAGGGGGTTGAGGCTGCTAAGGGCTCAGAGTCTTCCCTGGAGATAGCATGTATTTTAACTTGATCGTATGGGAAATGCATTTGTCAAACCACAAGTTCAACATTTTACCATTTATATGACTTTTATCAACACCAGGTACAGTATTTAGGTAAAGGAGGAGATTTAAGCTTATGTGCCATACATCACTTTTAAAATCAATACTATAAACAAAATATGCAATATGAAGTACAATAAGATAATGTCGATGCTCAACATTGGCTGTCTGAACCCATTCATTTCCACTAGCATTGATACAAAATGCTGCAAGCTTCCAGTGGACAGTAACCATAGTGCCAATTTAAAAATGCTTTTCAACTCTTTGACAAAGTACCTGGTGAAGTAACCCTAACCCAATCAAACCCCCAGAGATCCATCCATTATGGCCTTTTTGTGCTATACAGTACAAATCTTACTTATTGCCCCTTAAAGTTCTGGTCATCAAATTCAACCAAAGCCTTGTATGTATGGCAAATAAGGTGAATTGATTTTGTCTGTCTCATCCAGATCTAAGTCAAATAGTATTTCCAATCAATTCTGAGCATTTGTGTTCATCTATTCGGGGTACCCATGGGTTGGGTTTTGCACATTAAAAGGCAGTGGGAGAGTATTTGAAGTAGTATGAAAGGCACAAAGTATACTGTTCAGTGATGGACAATTTAACCAAAACAATTGTTCTGATGTGGCAAGTTCCACCCGTCTGATACTCTTAAGCAGGTCAAATCAAAAGCTAAGAATTATTTTCACATATACACATATAGGTTCACCTACTGTGAACTTCTCCCCCCTGTCCTCTCTCCCTGTATTTGATCTGTATTTGAATCCTCCACTGGGTTCTCAGTTCACTGTGGGAGGCTGGAGAGCAGAGGAAGGAAGGCTTTTGTGGTTCACTTGAACTCGAGTGCTATCCAAGACCTTATCAGCGTGCGGTTGCTGCAAATACAATGGCTACTACATGTGTTAGTGAATGTGCTGCAAGCCAGTTCATGTCCACCATCAGACCACAATACTCCCTTCTGTTCCACCACTACATCATCCCTCAGAGGAAGCTGCAATCAGCGTACAGTAAAACTGTATTTATTGGCCAATAATATCATATTAGTACAATAAACTACATGTTATGTTCATGTGTTTGCCATTAAGTCTCAGGAGTTCATCGGACTGAGAAACACTCAGGCACTTACCATTGATGAATTCCTTAACAAATTATTAAATCCTAACTCTTTCTTATTTATTGTTCATCCTCCATAGTTTGCCTTATCTATACTGAGACACTTTATTGGGCCAGGCGTTTTATAAGATCACATTTTATTTGACTGGGCTCCGAGCTGCAAACACAGCTTGTCCTGCAGGGGTTTTGAGATATTAAGATGTGCCTGTTGAACAGTGTGCAGTACAGGCCCTCTGGAAGAGACTCTCTCTCTCTATGAGGCTTTGAACCGGGGCCAGATGGCCTGCAGTAACCGAGTGCAATAGGAGGCTCCGCTGCTGAGGAAGTCAATGGTCTCCTCCGGGAGGAGAAACAAGAGAGCTACCAAGTCGGGGATCACGATCCACCTACCCACTTCGAGATGTGTAAGTAAATGTGTCAGTCTCAGGCGCTGAGAAGTCTATGTCCTGTCCATTTAATGCCAAGCAACAAGACAGCCCAAAGGCATCCACTTGCACTGTGTATTGCTGATTACTGACAATGGAATATTGGCAACATATCATAGCATATTATTGCTGCTGATCAGTCATTTGGACTATTAAACCATTTGAGATAGATTTCCACCCACTCAAAATGTTTATGTTTGATAGTCTGGTTAGGTATGAGGTTTGAGATATTCAGGGCACATTTCTAACTTCTTGTTTTATAAATGCATGTGCGCATGTTGGTTTATCCCATGTGGCTTAAAGATGTTATTACTTTGCAAAAAAAAGGAAAACCTCCTTTGATGTCATTCTTTGACCTTCTCACTGAACAATTTTGAAAGACTTCCATGTCTCCAGCTCATATGTGAGGATGCATTAATTATCAATGTTTTCAAAGTTAATTTAGCGGAAAGCGAGTTGTTTGGGGAAGAGAGGCTGTATTATCTGAAGTTCTTATTCTGGCTAGCATGCCTGACTTTAAATCCTCCCTCGAACTTGTGTTTCCATGTCTCTTGTGTGGGATAATATTTCATCCGTCTTGACGAGGCAGACAGTCACACTCGCGCTATTATAGTCTTCGGGGTCTCTCGCCAGATTCTGCCCGTCTCTGTGGGAGCAAATGCGCTAATGAGTGAAATCCTACAGATGGACTGGCCTTGTTAAAATGCTTAAGCAGTCAAATGAAGACCTCAACTCTGACTTAACACATGACACGTGTGGTTCTGTCATTTGGAGTCATCAGTGGAGGGAAATGTTGAACCCTGGGAAGTCAGGACAAATAATAAGCCCATTGTTCTGTGCAGATGTCCACTGTTTTCCCGATGTAATGGTAATGACTGACGATCAACTGGATATTGGACTTAAATAACCACGTTCACATTCACCACACAGCAAACATTTTGACTCAATTCCTTTGTAGGTTCCTCCTGCAGTTTACAGTAGAAATAACTAAAGTTCCTCCCCTGTCTTTTGTTCTTGTAGTTAATGATGTAGTAGTGGAGGGAATAAGTTGTGTCCGCACCCTCCTTTATTCATCTTTTTACTTTCCTATTCCTCATTTTCAAAGGCAAGATGTGCATAACACAGTAGTTGATGAAAGGAGAGAAAAAAGACCAGCCAGCAGATTTTATTTATGGATTCACTGAGGCTCATCTTTTTTTTTTTTTTTTTTTTTGACCAGGCCCGGCTGTGGGCATACTGGCCACCAGTGAATTTATTCCACACACTCCAAAGTGATGACATACACCCCCATTATAGGTTTTGTTGTGGGGGAGTGTGTTTGCTGTGATGCAGTAAGCTTCCCTGTGCAGTTGTTTGGTCTGACCTCTCCTCCCCGTCGGTGACATACCATTAACTACTACACATGCTTCTCCGTGCACCTACCATCCCCCGTCAGCGCAGGCAATATATTTTGTTTGTCTTTTTCAAAGGTGGCAGTGCTGGCGCTGTACTCCCAGCCACTTGCTAGGCTCCGCTGCTTACCGTACAATATGTTAATGGCCCTTACAGATGTCCTTCAAAAGATGGGAAAGAGGAGGATATTTTGTAGTCATGTCACATTACTGTTCTTTCAGACCTGATGTTACCTGCTGACAGTTGCAATTAAGTGTAAAATAACATGCTGTTCCTTTCCTGTCAAAGCAAAGGGCTTGGGCAGAATACTTTCACCCGAGAATGGCCAGAGGGATAACTCTTCTTTCTACACATTTCCCATTTAATAGAGATGGTGGAGAGTGTGCCAGGTGTTGGCAAAATGGAAGTGGTTACTATTTTCATTTCTTTGCCTTTTTTTTTTCCTTCCGTTGTGACACCTATGCTGTCTTTTTCACTCCCTCCTCTTATTCTCTCTCCACGCTGCCTCGCTGTGTCAGGAGAGGGCTGCAAGCTCATCTGACACTCAAGCTGAGATTTAATGTAAAAGTGTAATAAGAGCTTTGAAGAGAGTCAGCTACCCTCTAAAACGCCGTCCCTTCTGAATTCATTGTTTTCGGAGGGTATTGTTATGGGTCGTTGAGGCACCGGTGCTTTTCTCCGGTGAGAGTGGCGTCCAGCATATTGGCCTGTCGTCCTTGGCGATGATTGAGCCCATTTTTGATGGGAGTTGTTCTCTAACAGAAACTGAGGTGTTCCTGCAAAATGGGAGATGAAAGGGGTGGGGGGGCCACAGTGATGGCCCCTTTAGTCCCAGCTGCCAATTTCAACTTTTGATATGAGTGTTTGGGTTCCCATGGTATCAAGGAGAGCAAAATGACTTCTCAGTATCTATCCAGACGAGAGACATGTTCTCTAACACCTAAAGTCTACAATCCGAATCACCTTGTCCATAAAATAGTTTATAACATCACAACTGACATTTGCTGCACTGTGGGCGCTGAGAGACCGGGTGCCTGCTGGAGTGGGCTGGTTGATTTGCTATTAGCACTTTTGAAAAAGGTTTTGTCCTTGTATTAATTCATGAATTCATTCAGAGGAGTACAAAACGTTGGACGATTAGTCTATTGAGCGACGATCAATCTATTGAGCGACAGTACAGCGAGAATGAGTCATAAGTTGCTACTTCAGTTCCGTAATTCAATGTAGGTAGTTCAGTTATTAAATTCAAATGAATTAAAAGTTATATAAATTCTGCAGTGAAAGTCATCACTCATTCTGCAGCGTTCACTCTACCTGCATGGTGATGGGAATCACGTGAAGTATTTTAGTCTGTGGCAATTGAACTATCAGATAATTTACAGCTAATTTAAATGGTCGGGAATGGAATGATGTGGAGACAAAACGACCTCGACGAATGTTAACCTCCATCTCTAACAACTACCTGGCTTGTTTTTAATATATATATATATATATATACACCAATATATTAGAAGACGAGTAACACTGTTTCATGCTGAAAAATAATTATGATGAATTAATCTTTAGCAGTGTTGCTGCTTTATTCTGTGTTTTTATCCCCAGATTTAGCTATCATATTTTTTAAGAAATGTGCAAGTAGCGGGAAATTAATGGTGCAGGCTATCTTTTAATTAGGTTTTGGTTGCATTCCACAGTCCAAACACCGGCAAGGCAGAAGGGTCAAGGTCAGAACCAATTATTCTCATATCAAAAAAGGGAGAGAGATGTTTTGTATATTGGCATTTTTGGGGGGGAAGAGGGGGGGCAATGTTTTGAAAGGGTAAAATACGAGCAAGTCATCAGAAAGCCATTTCTCCTGCAGGAGAGCAAAAACAAAAATCATTGCGTTTTCAAGTGTCATCTGTATTGCTGTAAATGGCTGCAGAAATTTGTGTTTGTCATGTCTGCGTCGGTCAGGTTGACAGTGCTGCCTGTGGAGAGGGCAATCTGGATCAGGTTTCACTTCCTTGCACAACAAGAGCAGCATTCTTATTATAACAGAGTAATGTGTGTAGTGCCGCTGACCCATCCGCGGCACGAGGCGGCTTGATTTGAAGCTCATCTGAATTCAGCGGCTGTGGAAACTTGTTGTCCGAAGACTGGAGTGGGACTCAATCATGACCTTCTCTGTTTGTTATTGCTTGTGTAATCATTTTCATACACCCA
Source organism: Hoplostethus mediterraneus (assembly GCA_034670385.1). NCBI lineage: Eukaryota > Metazoa > Chordata > Actinopteri > Trachichthyiformes > Trachichthyidae > Hoplostethus > Hoplostethus mediterraneus. Next base: position 53,535 of record JAXDDW010000305.1, on the reverse strand, counting down.
CCACTCGGACCAGTACCTCCATACTGTATCTGTATGTGTGTGTGTGTGTGTGTGTGTGTGTGTGTGTGTGTGTGTGTGTGTGCGCGTGTGCGTGTGAACATATGTACGCCTTACCCAAGCCTAGTGAGATGGGGAGGCTGAGCGGTCCCAAGCTGTGTCAGCCTGACAGTACAGCCCTATTCCACAGCAGAATACTCATATTGATCTGTGTGCCTGTTACACAAATAAATAAATAAGTAAACTACACCATGCCTGAGTTCACAACCTGCCCTTGACAATACTTTGCACGTGTGCATGTACAGCACGGTGTGTATGTGAGACGGAGGCAGAAGGGGGGAGTCGAGGCGGAGGGGTTGCAGCTGTGCAGCAGGGGAGCAGAGAGTCGGGAAGGGTTCTGCATTGTTGATCCAGTATGACATTGATAGACAGCGTCTGAAGGAAAGCTGATAGCCATGTTTGGCGTGCTGGTTTTTAAAGGACGGACGTGACTGCCGATCCAAAGTCGACCGAGCATGAATTCAGCGGGCGATCGCCCCGAGTGGCCGCGCCGTAGAGAGTTGAGGGAGGAAACTTTCACATACGACTCGCTCGACTTTCCCGCTTTGCCGGCGTTATTACTCTTCAACTACTTGTTCGTGCTGAGGTTACATTTACATGTGCCTGTTTCTCTTTCTTGGCCACTCTTAGGAATTATTTCTTGATGGTTGTAAGAAGACAGCAGCAACAAACCACGTCTCAGGATTCAATACAGTTCAGCGCTGAAAGGGAGAGATGTCCGACAGCATCACTCCGAGGATACTCTGAAGAACTCCAAGCAGAAACACTTCCTTTATACAAACTCATCCATGTGTTATTTTACATAGATCCTTTCATCCCTGACATCTCCCACTCTGCCTCTGTCTGTAGTCCCCATGTTGATTGAGTTGGATGGACATAAATCTGTCACACCTTCCTCTAGACCTGTGAACACCATGTCTCTCGTGCTAATTTACACTTGTCTAGAGGCAACCGGACGGCCTTTAGTGTATTGTATTTTAGTGTACTGTACTGAGACAAGACAGTCTTGCCTCGGCCAAATATATAATTTCCTACACCACTGTGATATGTGTTTTCTCTTTCCAGTTTGCCCCCACGCCCGGCAGGACGGAAAATGTCTCATATTAGCAAGATGGCAACATGACTAGCTTTGAGTGGCACACATTACCTGGCTCAATCTTAAATTGCCACTTCAGCGATGGTATTAGTCAGGCTTTAAAGCCTCAATGATGTATAATTAACATTGCCTGTAATGGACTGAACCAGCGATTGGAACAATTTACCTCAACTAGTTTTCCACTTTCACTTATTTTGCGGGGGCAAAAAGACTGGCAGCGATTGCCGCAGGTGACACGGCTTAATGGAAGCTTTTATGCTGGAAGCTACATGGGGTCACCGTAGCAGGGGTTCGGTGGAGTATGAGCTCACAAGTTTCCTCGAGTTTCACCAATTTGCGCAATAGGCTACTGGGCACTTTGACAAAGATTTCTGTGGAGAGTCTCGGGGAGCACTTAGCATTGTGTCGAGTCCTAACAATAACAACATGAAATGCAGACTAGCTATCTCGCTACAGCAGGTCTCTGGTTAGCCTTGCTTTCCGAAGTACCAATTGCCACACTTTTGAGGGGCTCACAGCAGCTGGAGAGGCCAGTTGAAAAAATCAGTTTAAAAGCCCCTGACAAATGAATCACATGGGGATTGAAGGCAAGCCAAGTATCCGTCATAGACAATGAGAGGTAACTGTACTCTGAACTGAGTTGCCTTTCCTCTTTGAGTTCAGCTGCTGCCCTTCACTAACGTCTGGTACCTTCATCCACCTTCATCTGTCTCTTCATCAACACTCTGGTCTCAGCAGCTCAACAAGGTCAACAAGGCAATTATCAATAAATGGAAGAAAATTGCAGGTTCAAATATGGCTTTGATTGGGTCAAACATCAGATAAGCTAATCTAAAAATAATGCATGAACATGAAAGTATGAGCTGAAGTGGGTTGAGATCAAACATCATGGCAGAGTCTGTGTGTGTGTGTGTGTATGTGCATGAGTATATGCCTATTGGTGAATTGAATTTAGTGTGTTTCTTTGCATGTGTCTGTTATGTGCTTTCTCTCACAACCATGACATGCACTAACCCTGCACATCTTTTCAAACATGGCAGGATCCCGGTGGGAATCGAAGCCCTGACCCTGGCAGTGTCGGTATCATCCTCTACTCACTGAGCTACCATTGTTGCGCAGGTTTTTTCCTCTGGCTGTGGCCCTGATCTAGCTGTATGTGTGTGTTGTGTTGGCTGGTGCTGGCATGGAACTACTCTTTGTTGGTGCTCCTCACAGCGTTGCTTCTCTGGCCCTTTTAATTCCTTTCTTTGTCACTGAGTGCAGATTAGTTACACTTGGCCCACACTCTTTCCTCCTCCTGCTCATGTAATTCAATTATTTAATAAGAAAAAAATGGGTGCACCACAGGAAAAGCTAAATAGTTGACTTAGCTCACTTATATTAAGGGGCTATATTAACTTGTCCCTCTTTCTTTTTTCCATTCTGTATTTGACATTTCCATAAAATGGGAGAATTCACAAATAATCTCGGGCTAATGTATCATCAGATATTGTCAGATAACGTCGTCGTCGTCGTGTTCACTGAGGATTTTGAGTAAAGGGGGGAAATTAAGTCTCATTAATGCACATGGACAGATTGATGATGTACTTAGAATTACAGTCATTTACACAAAAAAAGTCAAGAGGAAATGGCAGGCGGCATAGACGGCGGCGGCGTCTCTCGAGTGTTGTTTGTTTTGAACCGTGTAAAAGAAGAGAAAGGACACCACACCTTGGTAAATGGATGGTGTTTCCTCTCTCGTTTGCTGAGCCCAGAGTTGATGAGAACTAATTAATTCAAGAACAAACATCCCCGAAGGCTGCAATTAATGATAAACTTATTAGACATGATGGTGCCCATGAGGTCTGGACCTCGTCGCAGCGTCCACGCTCCTGGTGGTTTTACTTACGGAGCTGTCACTTCACATGAGGAAAGAACGGGAACATAATGTGTGTGTGTGTGTGTGTGTGTGTGTGTGTGTGTGTGTGTGTGTATGTGTCTTTATGTCTGTGTGTGTGTGCGTGCGCATGGATTATGTTCCATGGATTTCTTTAAAGAGACCAGTCATCCTTTAAATAATCCCTCAATCAGTGAGTGACCTTTGACCTGACTCTGTTATTTGTTATTGACTCAACGTTGCAGAGACTGAGATGAAGGGATATAAATGTATATCGTCAAGTCCTTTGTGTGGTGTCTTATTAGCCCCGTCAAAACCCGAAGTCTCGACAGAGTTGGACGTCTTCCACACTGCCGTACCGAGATTGTCAATGCTGAAGAATGAGGGGTGATTCAATGACCTCCTTTTTTTGCTAACTCTTTCAGACTACAACAGCTGCACCCGGGCCATTTACAAGTTAGTTAAAACGTCCCCCTGAGCGCAGTCAGCCTGCCCTGCCATACTAAACAGAAAAGCACAGTGAGAGTGAGTGTAATGCGAGAGAGGAGGCGAGAGAGAGGTCCTGAGAAAAATAAGAAATGAATCACAATCCAGGCGGGTTGCGTTCGGGGGTAGCCTCACGCCTCACCAGCTTCACTTCAGTTTTACATCCCCGGCGGTTAATACCTCTCACTACCTTGCCCCGCTTCGCTCTAACGATGCCAAATGACGTCAGAGATGGAGAGGCAGTGTCAACACGTGTAAACGCTGTTTTTGTAGCACTTAAGAGTGGTGATGATACAACTTTTGGGTCTAAAAGCCTCTCGGCAGTTATTCTCGCTGCTCTCGTACATGCATCTTATGCTTACCCACATTAATACTCAGGGGAAAATAAAAAACGGAGCAGCTTGTGAAGAATTAATTAAAGCTGATACTTTAAGTCCTTTTATACCACTCATTATCGTGAATTGAGGAGAGCAGTCCTATGAATTCAAACGGTCGCACGGCTGACGAGCAAATCTGAGCCAAAGCCAACATGAGCACTTCACGGAGCTGAGTCCAGGCTAGCTGATTGGAGGGGTCAGTATTGCAATCTGTGTCCCCCCACTGAGGTAGTCGGGCATGGGAGGCTGGGATAATCAGTCAGTCCCCCTGCTGGACTGACAAGGGCCAGTGTGAGAGTAACAGGCTGGTCACAGGCCAGTGACAGACCAGTGCCAGCGTAGTCCCAGTTAAGTAGCCATCGTGGGTGCATGGCCTTCCAAAGTGACACATTTGGATAGACACAGGCCATCCGCCACTTGGGTACAGTGAACACTTCATGACTATCAGTATTTCAATGTTGTTCATTCTTACCATTTAGCAGTTTTTTCACAGTGAAGACAAAATGCCAAATATGTAAAAGTCAACATGGCTCACATAATCACGGGTGAACAAAAATCCCAAATAGATGCTTGTGCATCCTGCTAGCATGCCTCCTCCCCACTTAGCTCTGTGTGCACGTTACGTCTTCCAGCATCCCGGTTTCTCCCGACGGGTGCTTTCCAAAAGTGCAAAGGGTTTAATCCACCCTCCAGATCCTTAAACCTATGACTATCTATTCCCAGCTCCGTGCTTCCTGCCTGGGAAACGAGAGTCTGCATGGGGGAGTCTGTGTCTCTCTCTTAAACCAGCTAAATTAGGACCTAGACTGGTTGTGGGCAAGGGGGATGTGGTTGTGGTGGGTTGTGCCACTGCCAAAGGGTGTGTCAGGGCAATTTATTAGCTTGCTGTGTGTGTGTGTGTGTGTGTGTGTGTGTGTGTGTGTGTGTGTGTGTGTGTGTGTGTGTGTGTGTGTGTGCGTGCGTGTGCGTGCGTGTGTGTGAGTGTTCCCAGCCCTTGGCAGCTTTGCGCACTCAATGGCTCAGGCACAGCTGTACCATTATTCTGATACGGAGTCATTATGGCCATGCTCGATGTGCCTACAGTAAATTCACAAATTTGAGCATAACCGTGCAACTCTTTTTCTAAACTTGTGGTCCAAGCTTTTTTGAGGTGACATTCACCTGAAGGGATGATATAATGTCGCTCTCCTGGTTGGTTTGTGTGTGTATACCACTTAGCCTATACAGTACACGTGCGGTAGGTAACAGGTGTTCACCATAAAAACATCGATTGGTCCCTCTGGGTGGAGCGATAATATGCTGCGGTGCTGCCAGTGCTGAAGTTTTCTGTGTGTGTGTGTGTGTGTGTGTGTGTGTGTGTGTGTGTGTGTGTGTGCATGAGTGTAATTACATGTTAATGACCCCCCTATTGTATTCAGCTGCGTGTTGGGTGGAGTAGCAGCCGTCCGATCAAGGCAGCCATTAAAACAGAGCAGGTAACAGAGAACATACATACCACTGGCACCTGCTCCTCTCCCAGCTCCCTTCAGCTTCCTTCAGAGGCCGACACAGATGCTAGGAGACTCTTAGCCTGCAAAACGCAATCTGCGAAAAACCACGTTCATCCTATTTGAAGAAGAAAAAAAAAAAAATACCCATTGCTGCCATTGGACCCCTGTAAGCACCTGCAGGTCTTGCTCACGCTGAAACATTTTAATTGACCAAGCAGAGCAGATCGGGGAGCGCCCGTACGCGTGTCCTCGCCTAGTTTAAACAAACGGCTGCTTTCAAAGCCCCATCAGCAGTCCTTTGCTGTAATGAGGGAGTTTTTTTTTTTTTTTTGGGGGGGGGGGGGGATTGTGAGAAGGTGTCAGTTTACCTTTTCCTCGGTGCCGTGGGTCCCGTAGTCCAAAATAGACATGATGTGGAATAGCGGGGAGAGAGGCGCTGTCAAAACACGATAGGCGCAGACATCAGCACAAAGTTAGAGAGAGTCCGGGCCGCCCGTTGCCTAGACATGCAGTTCTTTTTGAGCGCCGCGCAAATTAAGTCTCTGGACTATTTATGCAGCAAAAGGAAAAACAAAAACAATAACGGCACAGCTTGTTGATTAACTAACTTTTACAGGAAAAGGGCCACACCAAAATTGGCAAAGCACCCAAAGCTCCTTATTTGTCATTTATGTTGAAAGTAATCATTCCTCACCCAGGCGCAGTGAAGGTAATAAATATTTATACCCCTTTTGGAAATGTGAGCTATATAAATTGTTAGCAGCCCATGCTTTGAGAGCCACTGCCCTTGATGATAACAATATCATTTAAATGTTTTTTTTTCTCTCTCTCTCTCTCTCCGTATCCCTCATTCTCTCTCTCCCATTATCTCTCTCCTTTTCGCTGCGTTTTCCCCCAACACAATGTTAACAAGCTCCTTTTCTGCCCTATCTGGTGTAGGTGAGACAGCTCCGCGAAATGACAAGGTGAGAGGCCGCGTGTGTGTGTGTGTGTGTGTGTGTGTGTGTGTGTGTGTGTGCGCGCGCAAGTGTGTGTGTGTGTGTGTGTGTGTGTGTGTGTCTCTGTGTCTATGTCTTTGTGTGTGTGCATGTATACGTGGGCATGCCTGTGCCCACACCATGCGTCATGTGTGTGACCACCAGCCACTGTCGGGGCTCAGACACTAACAATAATCATGGGATTTGATTGCCAGTTCCCTCAACCTCCATAATTGATGAGTCCAATATTTACTCTGTTACCTGTGTGTTGTAAACATTCATTACGGGGCTCCTTCCCAGATAGGTGAGCTGGAGAGGAGACCGGGACAAGGCCAGCCTGCAGGGACCAGCTGTCAGTTTGACTAATGACAGAAATGAATAAAATTTCATAATTACTTTAGGAAAAAAAAAGGACAGTCTCCACCTTATCTCGGGCCAATATGCATTTTAAAAGTTTTCGTCGGGTTTATTAAATTCCACCCCCCACCCCCCCTCCTCCACACTAGCCCCCACCAAAATACATTACAGACAGAGGCAAGTTCTCAAATTTCAAATTTAATTTTCTACTCGCCATACACACACAGGCTCTGTAATCAGATTGGGACATTATTGTGTTTCTATTGACATTAGCATTGTTATTATTTTGTACTGTGTAAATATCAGTAACCGGAGCACGCCTGGCTGCTTTTCCAGGAAGGGATTATTTTGTGTATTTATTTTATTCTAATGCTCTCAAAAAAAAGATCCTTTCATGATGATATCTGATGTATTCCATTATCAGGAGATGCTGTCTGTGGACGATACAATGCAGTATTACTTTATTGCAGAGCCGCACATGACTAAATTAAATCGAGTTTGCTTGCCTGCTCTGTTGTGACACCCTACAGGCGAGACGGCAACCATAGGGCCCCACAATATGACTCACATCATGTTTACTATTAGATAGAAAGCCACAGGTCATTGCCGGCTTTTAGATCTTAATGTGTGTGTGTGTGTGTGTGTGTGTGTGTGTGTGTGTGTGTGCGCACGTGTGCATAACCCTGCAGTGATGTGTGTGTTTTTAAGATGCTGTGTGTGATTCACAGTGCACTAAGTCGTTCCCTGTGTCAAGAATGCGCGGCGTCGCAGTGAAGTGCAAAAGCTCTCAGCCAAATCAGGTATTTCAAGATGCAAGGACGGAGGCAGGGATTGATGGTGGGAGGGGTGGAGGGAGGGAGGGAGGCAGGGAGAGAGAGTGATGAAGAGAGAGATGGAAGAAGGGAAGGAAGGAAGGAGATTAGAGAGAGAGAGAGAGAGAGCGGCGATATACAGGAGGCTCTACTTAGACAAGTCGACTCCTACGTGCCATTAGGCCTAACAGGGGGCCGACTGGGAGAGCCAAGCTCCCTGTATGGAAGGAAAAGCTATCAAATAAGGAACATCTACCTCAGTGTGTGTGTGTGTGTGTGCGTGTGCGTGTGTGTGTGTGTGTGTGTGTGTGTGAGGGCAAGACTCACACTTTCATTCTCACCCTTTCCTTTTTCTCTCTTCCTCCCGTTCAAAACAGGAAACTCTAAATATCACTTAAACCTCTCAACTTGATTTCATTTGAGGAGCTATTCTCTAATGTCTTTTGGCCGACCGGAGTCCCACACAGCGGCAAATAATACGGCATATTTGGGTCTTTCGGAGGCAGACAGTTGATCAGGTCCATTTGTCATGCTGTCAAGTTAATTACCAGATTGAAAAGGAGAATGAAATTACTCCCTCCCCCTCCAACAGACACTCGCACATCCACACTCGCAACACGCTCGCTCGCACGTACACACACACACACATTTACAAACACAGACACATCTAATCACATACACTTAAGAGTCACAATAAAAGCCATAACGCACCGTTGTAACAAGTTACTGGAGTAGCGTAAACCTACAGGAGTAAAGGGAAGACGACGCACAAGGTGAGACAAATATATCTTTTCTTGTGTGTGTCTCGCGGTGAACAAGGAGGTGTGTTAGCCTACTTTGAACTCCATCAGGGATAAAGAGCAAATCTTTTAGCTCTTTTGTAGTGATTGTAAATGACGTGCTACTGATGTCTCTCCTGCCTTACTGAGAAACTTGTCTCTTTTGCCTCCAGTGAAAAGTAACTCTTAGTGCTCTTCAATTGGCTTCTGTGCGAAGAAGTTTTGCGTTCTCGCTCGTGTAAAGAAAGAAGACACTTTAAAACAGAGGACAGATCATTAGCGCTTTATGAGCAGGCGGTTCTAAAGGCAGCGAGGAGGATTTCCTCAATAAGTGATGGCTTAAGCAGTCGGGTATAAGAGGATGGAAATCAGATTCCCTCCGCTGCAGACAACCTTTCTTCTCCCCAGGTAAGTGCTCCGTCTCCGGGCATTTGAAGTTGCAGCGCAGCCCGAACCACACTTGGTAAGAGAGTCAACAAAGCCTCTTCTCCCGGCACCCCCCAACACCGCCAGCGTCTCCACTTTCCTGATAGGCTCGCGCAATACATCCAGCCCTATTACGAGAACGCACGCTGAAGATCTGAGCTATACCTTCGCCGGGCTGCAGACATGTGAGGGCAGCACCTACAAAGTGCCTCAGCTCCGACAATAAAGCTAGAAAACCTCTTTTTCTTGGCCACTGACAAACACAAGTATCATAGGGAAGCGAAAGAGGCTTTGATGTGCCGGTAGTGGGATTGAATGAATTATAAAGCAGGACAGAAGAGGTTTCGTAGAAAACGTGGAACACAATCCAAGACCCCTGGGAGCCACGATAAAGACTACATGGATATCAAACTAGTGATAAAAGAGGAGGATTCGCTATTGTGCATGTGAGGATCTTTACTTGTTCATTTAGACCTTGATTAAACGGCGACTCTTCCTCTCTCCATCTCATCCTGACAGCTAGGCGTTTGAGTCATTTGTTCGCCTCCTCCAGAGCAGAGCCCTCTAATGTTTGCAGCTATTCTCTAATATCCTTGCTGATCGTGTAACAGCGGCCGCTCTATTAATATCTCCTGGGATTTTAGAAAGTCACAGGCTGCTTAGTTGAGACGTGATAAGGCTGTTTGACGGCGCCCAGCTGGCCGAGGCTCCGCGAAAGGTGGCCTTCGTGACATCGTCGCAAGCGACGCGTGACAAACCGCCCGCGCGCCAGCCGCGACCCACGAAATAATCTGCGACAGACGAGGACAAGGGCCATCTTGGCTCGCGCTCCCACCCGACGCCCTTTTACCCCATCCCCACCCCCCCTCCCCCTCCCCTCCCCGCCCCGCCGTCACGAGAGTCAGGCCGGTCTTTCGGAGGGGGAAAAGGTGTCAAATGCGCGGCGCGTAGCTCTCACCCAAACATCCCCAACAGGAAAGGTGCTTCCTGTCAAGTGATGACAAGTAAGTGTCAGGGGAAGAGAAATTAAACACATCGCCCTGATTTTTTTCCCTATTTGCTCATACTGTCAATTACTCTCAATCAATCCCGTCATTCCTGTTTAGCGTTGTTATGGCACCTCCAGCCTGTCTTCCCATCCGTCAAGGCATAATAAATAAGCTCTACAATACATTCCATGTTATCGCAACACTTCTATCAACTGTTGGCAGCGGCGGCTCTCCCTAATTGTGCTGCTCCGTTGGACGAAATGAGCGCCTCTTCGTTTGATCACGTCGCTCAATGGCTCGGCTCGGCATTGGGGAGAATAAAAAACAAATGAAAACCCCAAACTTGTTTTAGATTGTTAGGACATGTTCCTCCCTCCAGCCCTCTGCAGCACTCCGCCGCCTCTGAGTCTTCTGATCGTGGATGTGAGAGAGAGAGAGTGCGAGAGAGAGAGAGAGAGAGAGAGAGAGAGAGAGACAACTGGGAGAAAGTGACCGAGAAAGTCATCTCCTCAAATGAGAAGACGTGATTGGGTTCTAACGACTATCCTCTTGGCTTTATTTGACTAAAGCGTCAGCGGAGCGGTGCTTATCAATAAAGTGGGTCTGCCGCAATGTATTATTAACAGGTGACGGCGTGCAGGGTTTGCTTGGCTAAAAAGGACTTAAGTGATGCGGGAGTGACACTGTCAATCTTAGCTTTCCTCTGAGAATCAATTAGGAGATAAACAGGGCTACATGTCTTTGGCAGTGGGGAGAAGGCTGATAGGCTGTCCCATGGATGTCCTGGGGCAAGGTAAACTGACAGTACAGCTTTGCCATCAGGGATGGAGGCAGAGAGAACAATGCACGACTGCTCCTGTCACTTGAGAGGGTGTGTGTGCGCGCGTGTGTGTGTGTAGGCATATTATGTGCATACTGTTTCTATGCTTGTTTGTTTGTTTGTTTGTTTGTTTGTTTGAGTGCGTGCATGCATGTGCGAGTGTGTGTGTGTGTGTGTGTGTGCGTATTTCAACTCTGTCAACTCTGACTTTGCCCACTCTAGTTGACTGAGCTGAAGAAAGTGGATGTGGTAATGACGACTTTCCAAGCAGAGTTCAATATAGAGGATACTATTGGTGGCGATGATGATGACAATGATAGGGCTGGTGATGCTGCTGCTGATGATGATGATGATTATGATGATGGTAGTGATGATAACCAGCAGATGAAGGCAGCAGATTTTGATTGATTTGATTTGTCCTGGCTATTGCTGATTTATTCTAAAAAAAAAATTAAAAAAAAGGTCATTGCACCACATGAATGTATTCTGCACTTCTAATGTGACTAATGTGAGTTTAATAACTGATGCTATGACGGTGTAAAACTTGTGTGCGTTCATGCATGTATGGGCTTTTGCACGTGAGTAAGTGAGAGAAAAGTGAAAATGGAGAAGCAGTGGGGCAGCAGGAGAAAAATACTCAGCAATGGTGTGGTTAAAGAAAACATCACGTGTAATGTATATTATCAGCATAGCATTATGTGTGTCGCTGGTACAGTAAACAGCTTCTCACTAGTGTGTATATACCCAGCATGGTCCAGTCACAGTGTTGCTCTGTCGAGGGAATTATTACATGCTTATTGAGTATCTAGATATGCAGGTCTTACACTCACAGAGGCCCTTTTCATAAATAATACATTACTACACTGGCAATATATGAACAGTTTGGTATTATGTGTATTCCTGGTACAGTAAACAGCTTTTCACTAGTGTGTATTTATCCAGCGGGTCTTACACTCAGTGGCCCTTTTCATATAATTATGTGTATCAAAATAATGAGATAATATTCTTATATCTTCATATCATTTCATTCTCGCTCTAAACTAAACTGAAAAAAAACAAAACACTCGACAGATGATTTTAATGAGTGGTCGGCCATTATTACACTCATTATTTTCTAATTAACAAACTGTACACCTCGTTAATGGCACGGAAAGCTCGGCTACTGTACCACGCCATAAATATGCCTCCTCTCTTATCTGTGAGTAACAAGAAACTCAATACCAGGCAGTGAAAGACTCCACAAAGGATAGATCATTGCCAACAGGCTGTTTGAGAAACAACTCCTGCGAGCTGGGATAAAATGCATTGACGCTAATAAAGGCTAGCCTGGCTCGTACATACGAGAGCCATGCGAGGCTTGGAACGGGGCTTGAAAATCCGAAAGAGGAACACTAATTCTGGGCTTTGACAGAATAAAAAAAGGATTGGAAGTATCAGGGGAGAGCAACAGGAAACTGACCCTGCATGTTTTTATCCTTATCTCGGCACCAGGCGGGTTAGCCTTGTCAAAGTGAATTAGCAAAGGAATGTATCTGTGGTTGAAATGGAGATACGTGAGTTAAAGGACAATAGCCACCCTCTCCTCACCAAGGCTGGAATGTGAGCTGCTAGGTATGGGCATGGCCTGATGGGAGAAAAAGGTGGATGATACAAAGGCCTAGTAATTGTCTCATAAGATCATAAGGTCCTCCACATTCAAAAACAGAAATATTAAACTGTGCAGCGTGGAAATGATTGAAAAATCAAGACAGGATTTTGAAATCTATGTTTCACTTGCTCATTTCAAATGCCTCCGTATGAGTGCTCAAAGAGCTTGAGGTCCTGGTATGTGTGGTGAGTATTGATTTCAACAGCAAAATGGGTTTCTAACCATTCAGGAACGAAGCAATTAGCGCCTTCTGCGGTCTTCAAGAACCAGGGATAGAATAACACTGTGTGCAGCATATGTAGATGGTGAGCAGCATAGTAAGAGCGCCACCTATCACCGCTCAGCGCTATTGCATCCTTCCATTTTGAAGAACACGCCCTCCACAGCAGCCATTTTCATTTGAATCACATCCTTGTGATGTTTGACCTATTTTCTTCCAGCTTGCCTTGCATGTGTAACAGAAAAAAATATATACAAACATTGTCACTCTATTTCACTCACCCGGTTATTTTTGGTGGAAAAAGAGCCATCTACAGGCACATTTGTGGCGTGAAATGCAAGTGGCGGAGGAGTGACAGTGTCAGCTCGTTTTCTCCACCTTGTCTGTTGGTCGCAGAGCGTAAGGGCTGGTTGGCTAGACAGGCGGGGGCTACGGGGTCATTGTGTGTGTATGGAGAGATGCGCTGAGTGAATAACCTTCCCCGGTAACAGCTGTCAGATCCACCGGAGCAGAGCAGAGGACAGCAGAGCAGGCTCAGCCGGGCCAGACCCAGCCACAAGACTGAAGGGGTGGATGGCGGTGGGGGTGTGCGTGGGTTGGACTATCTGCCAGGCTAGAATGCCGGGCTGGAGGGATTTGATGGGTGGCCACACCGAGCCAACCGACGGGGGTCTCAACACCCAGGCAGCTTATTGTTTAACACATTGCTCATCTCCTTTATTCCACCCAATGCAGATTCCATGCACAGCGGTGCAGAGCACACAGGCCCAACAGTGGCCCGGGACGCCGCCTTTGTCGAGGTGTCATTCGCCAACGCAGCGTCACAGCATGGTTCGCCAGTGGGCATGACAGGGGATGCAGACCCCATGAAGGGGGATTAGTCCCGCGCCTATTGTCTGAGGGCACAGCGGTGCTGGATTTGGGTGCATGGCTATTCAATGACTGTATTTCTATTCTCCGGCACTTGACAGGGACGCTCAGCGGCCCCACTTTTGTTTCATCGCAGCATCAGAATGTGTTCATGTCGTGTCCCCAGCCAGGCCCTTATTATCTGAGTTGACGTGAAGAGGAAAGGTATGATGTGAGAGTCTGCTCTCTGCTCGCCTGCTGCCTGACCTGCAGGTTAGCATGTTTTTTAACGGGTTAGGGAGAAGCTTATAATGTACTGTTGAGTCTGTTAATGCTGAAAAGAGAGCATGTTGACCTGGACTTAACCTGCAAGGGTTCGGCCGGATTTGATGTTATGAATACCAAATTAAAGGGATTTTTTTGAGTTTGTTGGTTTTGTTTCATTTTCTCTCTTTTATCTTCAAATCAAACCGTATCCATTTTTGTTTCAGAGTGTGCTTTGAATAAATCACACCACTTGAAATGGTGAAATGATACTATTGTACTATGTAGTGCAATATTTTTTATAACAAGTAGTTTAATAGCAGTATTTTAAAAGTATTTTAAAAATGTGACAGAAATGAAAATGACTTATTTAACATATTTTATTCATGAATAAATAGAAATTATTACATTAAACACAGAGAAATCGTTGTGATTTGTTTTTTTACGTATATGTTTAAATCACCCCAAACATATTCTGCACAAATCTTTAAGAAACATTTCCTAAACTAAAAACCATCTGCAGTCCTCTTCCATTCAGCTGAGAACAATACAGTAATGGATGTTTAGTATACCTCCCTCTGTACAGTTGTTCAGAGGCCAAAAACCGCCCAGCCCCACAGTACTTATTTCTATGTTGAGAGAGCAGTTTGGGCGGTAAAGCACTGTGGAAAATAGTGATGGATGGCTCCTTGGTCTCCCATAGAATAGAGAGGAACTGGCAGGTTTTTTTTTTTCAGATCTCGGCAGCAGCTCAAGGAGATACAGGTTTACAGTGAATGTATTTTATCCCTGCCGCGTTCTCTGAAAAAGCTTTTAGTTCAGCTCCAGAATTTCTTGAATTTTTTGGCATTTGGGGCCATTCTCATGCAAACCGTATTACCACAACATGCTCGCTCCATTCAAGTCAACCGTTGCATCTTTAAAGATACAGTATATAAATTGGCTGAAATCTTCCTTAGCCCTCGTCTCATTATTTTAGACAATAAACAATGAGTCATTTGGAAATATTTCCCCTCGCTCAGATATAGAAAAATACTTTCACATGCAAACAAATTATCTGATCGCCCTGCAATTGTGCGAGCGCTGCCAAAGCATGCTCCGATGTTGATGATACAGTAAACAAAACTCCATTGTGACTTCATCCGGACTTAAAAGTGAATTGCAGACATATGCGCCTCTGTACACTATACCGGTCTGAATTTTAGTTGTTTTTTTTTTTCCCTTCAGCTCTGTTTATCAAAAGATTTTCCACATACCTTTCCAGGAGATGTTGAAATGAAGAGAAGAGAAAATCCTGCAAAGCATACCTCGGCGGTGCTTTGCCAAGGAGCAATCCCTAGACAAAAGCAGGCCCCATACCTCAGAAGTACCACAAGTGCTGAAATTGATATTTCTATTACAGCTATTACAAACACATTTGCCTTATGACTGCTTCTCATTTGTGGGGATTAGAGGGAAACACTCACAGAAGAGTGTGTATAGAATGCCATATTTGTTTGTATTTCTCTCTCATTCACCCCCCCCCCCCCCCACCCCCCTTGTACGACGTTGTATTTTTTTACTCTTGGTGTCACTGCAAGGTGAGTAACTGGGTCATGGGTAGCTCAAAGGTCGTGGAGGAGGTTTTACTGGCCTTGATCCCTGTCAGGCAGCCATAATGAGGAGGTTCCGCTCTTCCCATCAACTGCCTGGGAGTAATGGCTGCCATAAAGGCCTTGATTGCAGCTGCAGGAGAACACTCCTCCACGAGGCAGAGTGACTCTTGAACTCCCACAACCATCTGTCTGGCTCATATGTAACCCGCCGTCCCCTCAGACCATTTCATCAATGTATATCACTTGTACTTCCCCAACTCCTTAAACATGCCAAGTTACACTATAAGGTACAGCACTCAAGGAATATTTTTTTTCTCTCCCCATGCATCACACATGGTAGCATGTTATTTTTTTGTGCTGCATGAAAAAGTACATGCAGTCGTTTTCCCAGAAAAAAATGGGGGGGAAATTGTGATATTTTCGCTTATTCAGGAAAACGTAACGTAATTTATTTATTTTTTTAGAAATTTATATTTTACTTTTAAATTGTTTATTATTTGTGAATTATCTCACATTTAATTGCTGGGTTATTTGTTTTGTGACATTGTAGAAAATATCTTTTGGCAAGCGCAGTCGATTCGCTGCTGATAGAAATGTGAGGAGGTGCTGCTTTCAAACCACACAAAGGCAAGACAGGCCCTATAAGCCTGAGCCTGAATCTGCCCAGTCAACCTGCTCGACATTAATCTCTGCCTAATCAGACTGACAACCAAAACTCTGTACGTTTACCTGTTAGACGCTACGTCACGTTGTGTTGTTAAAGCCCCGGTCCATGACAGCAGGGTGGCACCAACCGCTCAAACAATGTCACCCCACTACTCGCTTTGTTTACATCGTGATTTACCAGGGTGAATTTTTTTTTTATTCACTCTGAAATTTATTGTCTGAGGTTTCGATACAAGGACTGAAAATCTGTATATTTTGAGGATAGGTTTTTTGTTATGTTTGTAAATAATAGAATAAACCAAACCGGAAATTTAAGCTATGATGGGAACATAAAACAACTCAATTTCTATCCGCAAGTACGAAACTCTTCAAGAGCATATGTGAATATACCCAATGTTTAGATGGTGAAATAAATTCCGGCTTGCAGCTTTAAGAGGTTAATAAAAGTGTGGTAAAGGGGGCCGGCGGGGGAACATTTCTTCAACGTCATTCAGGCAGCCACCGCAGAGTGTAGGTGGTGACCAGACATGGCAGAAATCAGGGAGAGGTGTCCATGTCTGTGTAGGTCCCTTCCAATTCACTGGGCCGTGTTCATTTACAATCAGCCCCATAATTAAGGGGAACCAACCCAGAAATTATCAATCAGTTAATTACCGGGATGCTGCAAAACAAGCTCCAGCTCCTGATTGAAACTCACTGGCGGCCATTACAAGATGCTGCTGTCATTCAAATGAAACCAGGAGGGGCAAACAGGAACGTCCACCCATCACCCAGAGAGCGTGTGAGGTGGCTCGTTGGTCTAACGCCAAACCACATCGCCGTAATGTCCTGGGTTTGACTCTGACCTGGGACTTATGTCACATGTCATCCCTCCTCTCTTACCTAGTCTTTCCTGTCTCTCTACTACTAACTATCAAATAAAGGCAAAATTCCCTCCCAAAAAAGAGGCTTCCTTCACTTATAATATTTTTCATATATCCTTACAATGTAATTTCATTTCTCAACCATATGGCATCTTAAATAAGCCCAGATCGAATCTTATTTATAGGTTGAGATGAGATTTAAATTTATCTTTAATTCACAATGTTGTACGAGTTGCTTGGCGACTTGCAAAGCCTCTCTGTCCAACCACAATACATTGAGGTCTTTTGTGCAGTCATGCAGCCAGTGGCACAGTAAATATGTCACATAACATGTAACAGTAACATATAACTAGCTATTAACCTCCCAACGACGAGGAGATAAAAAAGTAATTCAATTGTGGAATACCATGTTTAGTGGTTTCCGAGCACTTGAAAATTGTATACTAGGAAAATGCTTGTGCGGTATAAAAGCAAGCAATCTTGGTTGGAAAAGGTATTTATTTCACTTTACTGGTGGATAGAAAAATAAAATAAAATAATATAATGTACACACATGTGCAAACTTGTGCACAAACACACATTTAAAAGAGCTATGGAGCAAGAGGCTCTACATTTTCTCCAAATGTTTATTTTAAGTCAAATGTTTTTCTCATACTGTACATCGCAGACAAGTCGCTCTGTGAATTATTTAAAATGTAGCTTTCAATCATTTATTTAGTCGTGTAAAATTGCATTAAAAACTCCAAATAATATTGCTATTTTATGCACCTATTAAGGATCTTGTTAAAATATATTATGTGTCCAGGAACGCGAGTATTTGTAGATGCTCTCCACATGTGAACAGTGTCTACAAATAGAGGGAGCCTCAGTCGGACGCTCTGTAACCCACAGCGCTTATGAGAATTACTTACTCTTTTCCCATATGGGAGAGAAAAGGACCTATAAATTGCTTGACTCAGGACCTCTATTTCCCATCAATACATTTCCTCCGCCCCCTCTAGGCATTTGAGCATCAAAATGCATAAGAATCCCCTGATAGTGTCAGTAACCCACGGCTCATCTCTAAAGTAAATGCTGGCCAGATAGAATTAAAGAGGAGGTCCTGTATTTTTCTTGGCAGAAACAAAATTATGATTTCTCTCTTAGAGATATGTCATCACAAGAGACAAAAAAAAATGCAACTTGGCAGTCCGGCAGATGACAGCCCGTCAGCCCCTATGTGGAAATAATGGAAGGCATAGTTTTTCGGTTTTCAGATAGGGCCCTGTGCAATAATAGATCTTGTACGAGAGCCAGTCCCCAACTAGCTGGCCTCCACCTGTGTACATATATTATGATAAAACCTGTCATTACAAAGAATGGAATCTTCCCTCATCTTGGCTCCGGCTTCAATGTTGAATTGTATTTTTTTTTTTTGCCCCTCTCTTCTAGCCTACAGCCACATCTTGTAATTGGTTTCCCTCGCGGATTCCCTGACCATAATGCAGATTGCAGATTGCCATGGATCTGAGCTTGTGCTGATTTGTTTGAAAGGTCCAAATGACCTATAGCCGGTGACTATAGATGTTTCTGGGAGTCGCATCCAAACAGGGAGGCAGCGGGAACAGGGGTCCTCGCATTGGTGGCGGGCGGGGAAGGGGAGGAAGATTGGAATGAAACTCAAGAGGCCAGATCACCAAATCTGGGCCCAGGGTTTTTTGGCAGGCAGCAGAGTGTGAAATTTACAGAATTTCTTATGTTGGTAGTGCAGCTGCCTCTGTGCCTGCACCGCCGCATTGTCAGGCACTAGGTGGGAGAGAGGGACAGAGGGCTGGGTGGAGGCAGCGGAAGAATTCAGATGTGAGTGTTGCCAGCTATTGTACAAAATGCTACAGTGCAGATGAGGCGGTAGGCATTGATTTTCCTGTGTAATAAAAGACTTCAAGGACAAAATGTAAACGTCTTTTTATTCACATTTGCCTTTCACTTACATCTGCAATACATTTTGTTTCGCTGTGGGGAAAGTGACAGTTTGAAACACCATTAAAATTAGAAATTGCAGTAGGAAAGAGCCAAGCCATTCATGAACAAAAAGTAAAAGCTACAGCATGCAGGAGTCTAAATTTAGGAAAACCCATTTTCTTGGAGTACTTTGCTCTTTTTTTTCCCCCTCCTTTCATTTTTGTCCCCTCGTCAGGAGCCAAAGCCACTCATATTTACACGGGAGTGCTGTGGAAGTACTGTAGCATGCCTAATTTACAGCAGGCCCCATGTTTTCCTTACAAATTGCAGTCACATATCATTTAGTTTCCCTTTATTATTGCAAAGAAAAACAATCAGAAAACCTCAAACGGGGGCCACTGTGTGTCGGTCTCATCCCTGGCTCCGGCTTCCCTCCCAGTTCATCATGCTAACTGTCTCTCCTCCTGCCAGGATCTGCTGGAACAGATGCCTTCTTATTTTGACGGCCCGCTGCTTGCCTCAGTCAGTTGGGCAGCAGGTCACAAATGCACACACACCCATGAGGACACGCCTGCATGCACACACACACACACACACACATTTCGCCATGACGGCTGTAAAGCATGTGTGTTTAACTTGCTGGTTGTTTAAGTAAGCTGAGAAGAATCCCCTCAGGTGATTAGTTCATTTGCGAGTCCTCGGCTGTGGAGGCTGGTAGAGACCCGCTGCCCCTCACTTTCTCTCTCTCTCTCTTTCTCTCTCTCTCTCTCTCTTTCGCTCTCTCTGGTTCTCTTTCTTTCTTATTCTCTCGCTATCTGCCTTTCTGTCTCTTCCACTCTCTCTTTTTTTTCCATTATTTTCTGCTGTTTGTATTTCCCTGGACTCTGAGGGAGGAGAGGGCGATAGAGAGAAAAAGCAGGGGGAAAAAAAAAAAAAAAATGAAGGGAGGGAGGGAGAGAAATGTTAAGCCAGCTAGAGTAATAGCGCTGGTCTTTGTCCTACACTCATTATTTTCGCTTTGATTACAATCTGGACTGGCTCAAGTTACCCTAATTCAGCCGGCTGAGGCTCTGGCTGAAATTGTGCCGTGCTGAGTGATGGTTGAATTGAAGCTGCCGGGGGGAGTCAGCGCTGAATTGGGTGTAAAAAAAATAAATTTAAAAAAAACAATATCAAGTGTAATAATATGACAAACACACAGCATCATAATAAACACGATCTCCAAGTGAATTTCAGGCTCAGGCAGCATAGAGGAGATGTAAACGATGAGACCAACCATGTAATTCCTTCAGGGACGCTTTCATGCCAACAGGGCGCCTTGTTTACGCCAGAATGAGATTGTTGAGAAATTGCCTCGGCGTTTGCGCGGGCGTTGAGTGGATGGGAGAGCGGGCGGGCACGCTTGCGATTCTCTGGCCAGTGACGGGAGTGCCATGGGAGAGGGGCTGAGGGTTGAGGACGCCGCCTCAGGCCAGCCACCGGTAGACACTAAGCACCGCAGAGCCCCGGTCCCCTTGTAGCACTAATCACAACCCCCTGTTCTTTCCATCTGGTTTCCATCAGCGGCCTTACAGTACTACTTCACCCGCTCTACGTCCGTCCGCCCTCCATCCTCTTCCCTTCTGGCTAGGCGCCATCCACCAACCTATCTCGCTCACTGTCTCTAGCCGGACTCGTTCTCTAGGTTTCACGTATACTTTTTCTCCCCGGCTGCTATTTCTTTACCTCTTTACTCCTTTTTCTTCTCTCACAGGAATATTTGTTACATCCATTCAGTGTCTGAGTGTTGTAGCTTTGACTCTCGCACCCTTTACCCCTTTACACCCTTTTGCTTGTGATGCCTTCGCTACTGAAGCTAACTGCCTCAAGTGTAAAGCGTTATAGATCCATAATGTTTTCTTCCTTACACTTTCATGTCTTTCCTCCTAAACGCCCACTTTCCCCCTGCAGTTCCACGACGTAATCGCTCAGAGACGGCAGAAACTTTTCTCCAGACAGATGTGACTTACTCTTACCAATGTCGCCGCTTGTCACTTCAATAAGTAGCCGAGTGCAGAGTTACAGCTGCGGTAATTTTTTTTCTGCTCCTCTTAATGATCAGAGTCGAGTTACTAATTAAAAAAAAAAAAAAAACAATATTACGAGCTGGCCTAACGCTTCTCTGGGTGGTGCTGAGTGAGGGCAAAGTTATTATTCTTTTGAACTCCTGCGGTGAGGGGGGGAAGACGGCAGACATTCAAAGCAGCATGACGTTTGGTGTTTGTTATTTCACCTCAACGTTTTTTAATTCCTGGGCCAGAGATTTATGGGTTGATAAGGATCCTCAACTTTTCTTTGTTTCAAATGGAGATAATTTGAATATACCTCACAGGCAGTCGGAGATTTTCTCTCCGACTTCCTCCCTCTCTCTCTCTCTCTCTCTCTCTCTCTTTCACTGCCCCACCTTTTTTTTTCCCCTGTGTCTCTCATTCTCGCTGTGTTGCTTTGGTTGTTTCCATTCTGCTTTCACTTCAGCCAGGGCTTCTCTGTGCCCTGCTATCTGCACCATAGTGAATGTGGCATGTTTCTCCTATTGGGATTTACTGTACCTCTATGGGTGTGAATGGAATCCAACCATGGGGTCCCAGTCACGCTGTCATTCTTCACACTTCACTGCAGTCTGAAACTCCTGTCGTGAAAAACAGGGAGGGAAAGACGAATGTTTCTTCCTCCAAAGTATTACAGCTTTAAAGTCATGCTCATAAACTCGAGTATTCTCAACCGTTCAACCGCTGACTTGTAGAGTGTTATTGCTAAAGTGCGCAGACATTAGAGAACGGTAAATAAAACATGTTCAAGGCCCAGAAAATAACCTGCATACGCAGTGGCAATCTCCTGTAGTGCATTCAAATCCATTTCACTTTCCCAGAACTTTTCTCTTTTTCTCTTTTCCTGGGCGACCGAAAAAGAACAGTGAGAAAGGAAAAAAGTAACTTTCACATCAATATGGGTCAGAAAATTTGAACTGAATATATATCGTGTATTTTCTGTCCTTTACCGACTCGCCCAGGATCTGCCTGTGGCCGTGCCCAACAAGCTATCGGACGGCACTTCCTCGCTCAGCCATTACATCATCGGTTTCTATTTCCTGTCAAGCGTGACTGCTCGACAGCCCATCTGTATAATTAAAACGACCTTTAAGCAATTTGCTGCCGAGTTTCTAATATTTTTAGCCTGGTCATTATTCCCGATGCGCAGATGTGGCATGTCAAGGAAAACACTCCGCAATGATGAGGGAACGTGGGCCTGACAGCATCTCTCTGCTATTGTTCATTTGGGAAAAAATTTGGGTATAGGTAGTCAGGTCGGTGATGGAGCTATTGCCCAATTTATTCATTCAAGTGTCAGTTATACAGACAAATGTATGTAGCGCCAATGTGGGGCTGAATTTTGGAGCTGTTACAGCCTGTCAACATAGCGAGAGCACAGTCATTAATCACCATACATTTGATCAGAATGCAGCAAACCTCTACTGTTTCCTGTGATGGAAGGTCGGTGGAAGGCTGCGTTAGATCTTGTTCCGCTAATTGGGTTAGTCCAGCTAATGGCCATTTAGATGGCGGATAACAGGGAGGCATTTCACTCCATAAATGTGGTGATGGAAGCAGAAGCTATCTTGTATTTGAATTACGCTCGAGATAAAAAAGCTCACGTTTTTTTTGATAGTGCTCGCTTTGGACTTCTTAGACGGTGTAGTCTGAATATATTCGGTCCTTTTTGCACGTATCCTCATCCTACCCGGTGAGCATGGTCAGGTTGCCAGGTAAGTCTTTTTGAAATATTTTCAATGCAGCAGAAAAATGCTCTGCAAGTATTTGTTTTTCTGTCTTTATTCTCACAGTGCAGGTGTGATAGATCTGACAGGATTGTATGATGTATGCAAGAAGTGGTTTTGCCACAAGTGGTTTCTAATTTGTGCGAAACGCTTTGTGATCACAACACCCTGCTCTGTGCTTAAATGGTTATTCTCTCGATCCCTCACAGTTACAGCACGCAGAGCATTTTCCAAAAATGTTATTTCAAACTCCTTTGAGAGGAACCGCTGTGCACTGTACGGGCCGTGGGAATTGAATGGGGAAATAAAATTACGATACCTGCTTGCCCAGCTGCCCAACTCAAATTGCTCAGCTGTTATATGCCTCTCTATGCAATATCCTGCCATTGAGCTCCGTGCAATGCACACTAATAATGAAGCCGTCTCTGGCGTACGGATTTCCTAGTGCAGGTCATGAAAACGGGAATAGAGGGAACAGATCTGTGACTGTACTGGCCTAAATGGGCTAAGGGGCTCGCTATTCCCCATCCAAAGTCACCGCTGTTGTTTTTTTGTGGCGTCCTTTGGAAATGACTGCACACTCGCTGGGAACAAATGGCCAGCTTGGAACTCCTAAAAGCACCTCAAAAACTGAAATTACCCCAGTAATATCAGAGCATGTCTACACAGCTCTTTTAGTCAACTTAGAAAAAACAAAAAAAAACAAAGACTGGTTGGCGTCCTTGCTTGAGTGTAGCTTTGGGTGCAGTTTCTGTTTGGCTGCCAATGCAGTTTCTGGCCCCCGTTATTTCCCTCCAAATGAGAAAGAAATGTCGTTTGTCCCCCACCATGAGCGAGCGGCCGCTGAGATGAGGAATAGGCCCACTGCTTCACACAGACTAACGTGACAGGCTGCATGACATCACTTAGCCAAAATGGATTGCCACTTCAAAATGGGACAGTTCTGCCCAGTGTTAGCGGGGCTCTCACTGGAAGGAAATAATTGACTCTGAAACATATTCAATGTATTTTCATTTTGTTTTAGTTCTGGCAGAGGTGTTGTTTTTCTGCGGGTGGCAAAGATTGGTTGGCAGCGTTTCGTATCTTCAGACTCGGATTTCTCTGGGAAAAGTGACTTAGAGACGAGAATTAAAATCCCCTAATTAGAGCCGTTGACGGTATTTCACGATGTCCTATGGTGTGCTTAATAACTTACGTTCAGCTCTATTTCCCAGGCATGATATTTAGCTGGTGAAGATTACCTCAGTGACACTCACAGTCTTATAGTTAGTGGAATCGTAATAGATGAAAATTATACATATTGCCGGTCCTGTGGGGAGAGCAATAGAAAAAAGTTGTCGTGTCGAGTAGAATACCTGGGTTAGGTTTTTAATTTCCACCCACTGAAAAAATACATCTGATTGTTTAAAAGCCACAAAGTATCCACACAAAAAGTTAAAGACTAAATGAGCCAGAATCTGCCGTCATTTCTCAAATATGTATTATAAATAATGCAAAGTAAGGTTATCCAGTGTACAACTGTTGTTTGGAGGTTCAGACACATGCTGGATTCCCAAGAGTATGTAGGAGTGTGTGTGTGTGTGTGTGTGTGTGTGTGTGTGTGTGTGTGTGTGTGTGTGTGTGTGTGTGTGTGTGTGTGTGTGCGTGTGCGTGTGTGTGTGTGTGTGTGTGTGTGATCCTCCCACCCCACCACCCTCCCTCTTTCTCCTGGGTCAGGACTTCTCTCTCTGTGACCTGTTCACCAGCCGGGCCCTGGGGCCTCGGGCACACACAAACACACACATGGCCTGATCCCGCTGCTCCCGAGCACTTTCAGTTTCACTCAACCGACCCCGTGCTCCCCCCCCCCCGCCCCCCCAACACACACAGCACAGGCACATCTGGTTTCCAGGATGGCTCCCATGAATGCAGACCTTTTAGCTGCTGGTACAGGCAAGCTGCTGGTGTTAATGACTGGGGCATTCCTTGGCTCCCAGGATGAAAATGTGGAGAGGATGCAAAACAGAGGCAGCCATCGCTTCTAAGAGGTAACCCGATCCATCCAGCAGGAGCTGCATGTGTGTGTGTGTGTGTGTGTGTGCAAAAGGCCGAAGGGGATAGGCCTACTGAAGGTCCTCGGGGTCAGAAGAGGCAGCCACAGCAGCCCGGTGCGTATGTGCCAGGACTCGCTTCCTCCCCAAAAGCGCTGAGAGGTCACGGCAATTTCCCCCCAGTCAGGGGTGGGTCAAGGTCCCACTTCCCCTCCATATCAGTCACTGAAGGATCGGGGAGGAGAGAGCGAGGTATGGTCATTGTAGAATTACCTCCCCTAATCCCTGGAGTGTCAGGGTTGTGGGGTTGGGGTGTGTGTGTGTGTGTGTGTGTGTGTGTGTGCTGTTGTTTTGCGAGACATGAGGTTATGTGAGGGAAAAGGTGGAAGCTAAAGAGATTGTATTTTTCAGTCTGCGGCTTAAAATGTAATTATTCCATTCATAATTGGTTGGGAATTTCCTCACAGGTGTCATTATCTCTCTGATTACCGGCGTAGTCCCACGATGCTTTGCGTTAAGTTGTTCTTTAACGTCAGCACATCACCTGACTTGGCAGCGGTAAGTGAACGGGAACGCCTTTTGCTCGGGAATCGAAACTGAATACATTTAGGGTGGAAGTCAAACTCCCCCCCCCCCCCCCCCCCCAAAACAGGGAAAGAGCTCAATAATGGTTTAAGTAGCTTGCGGTGGAGGGGATTATTCAACTGATTTTTTTTTTTCGGAGAGGTTTTTTCCTTGACCCAAATAGCAGGCTTCTCTCTGTTTCTTCTCCGTCTCCCCTTTTGAATCCCCAAAGAAAGGCAGCGGTCTAAACACGCTGCGTATTTATTGCAGCGTGGTCATTTAGCCGAGGTGCCTTGGAGGAGTCGTCCAAAAAAAAAAAAAAAAAAACCCTGTGTGAAGTTAATGTGCCGATGGTGCTCGCCCAGCACCCGCCACGGGCGACGTCTAGGGACTTAATTTAACGGACTCAGGGCCTAACACCGTCAATACGTTAAGCACCTTGATCCCCCGGTTCCTCTCTGTCTCTCCATAAGTGCGAAATTCATTTGGGGGGGGAGGCGATCTTTTTACGCTTGGCACATATTTCTGTAGATTGAGGTGATGATGAGCCGATTATGAAGATCTAAATCCCTCCGTCGTTTGGTGAGTACGACTCTGCCTGTCACTCCGCGGCCCGGGAAAGTTTGCTTAAGGGCACGGGAAGATGATATTGGCTAATCAAAATGGGCCAGTAATTGGTGGCCCTCCAGTGATGGGTATTGTGAACTGCAAAACCCGTCGGTGAGGGTTTTCAATATCGGAAAAGGGAATACCGCTCTGCCTGAGAATTCACATGTTCCATACCGCTGGTCTGAGACAGCTTAATCAATATATGTGAACATGACACGCCGGTCTTATCTATAGGGTATAGTACTGAACGAACGCTGCCTAAAACAAGGTGATGTCCAAGGACGGGGAAAAAAAAACATCTGAGTCCTGAAATTCCCCTCGGTACTCCCCTTCAAAGGTTAGACACACATGGAGTGTTTTAATTTACCTCTTGTTTTTATTTATTCATTATTATTGAGTTTGCTATGTAGAGTTTTCCACCGGTGTTGAGGTATCGCCACGCTTTGCTTTATACATGCATATGTGTGTGTGTGTGTGTGTGTGTGTGTGTGTGTGTGTGTGTGTGTGTGACTGTGTGCACTCTTGCATGAACTGCATCAGTTCAGTTTAGTATTTATTTGCACGTATAAAAATAATAAACGTGCCCGCGGATCGAGTCGAGTGGTCCGCCGCCTTCCGCCATCTCTCTGCTTGTATAAATAAAACTAAAAAGCTGAAGGTGAGTTGAGTGGACGACCCGCTTTAAAAAAAAAAAAAAAAAGAAAGGCAATAAAAAAATTCCAGCTTTAGAAAGAAATGAACAAAAAAATAATAACAACATTATCTCACTCTCTCACTCCCACACATTTCAACCAAAGCATGATTGTTGCATCTGAGGGAATGCGGCGGCGGACGCCAGAGCAAACAGGCCGCATGCGTAACAACCGCCATCACCCCGCGCACCACTAAGCAGTTACCGCACGGTTTTATGAGAGCGACGCTCATTTACGAGCGCAATCAGCTGCAACCCAATGCCCCATAGGATGTCAGTGTTAGCGCCCCTCTTTGTCCTATGATGATGGACTGTCGGTTCAATGGCGTTATTGTAGCGGTAGTGGCCGTCCAGGGAGTAATACATTGATAACAATATCAGCTCATAAAGACGGCCTGTTGGAGAAAAGGTCACTCCCTTTCTCGCCTCCGCTGTATCTTTCTCCCCCACACGCTGCCTCTCCTCCTCCCTCCCTCGCTCTCTCTCTCTCTCTCTCTCTCTCTGCGTCTCTCTATCTCGCTCACTCCGGGTGATGACGGTCGCCCCTCGGTGTGTAAGGAAGCTGGAATGTCGTGTTTTAACTGGAGTCGGAGGTGCGTTGACAGGCCAGACAGAGCGAACAGATGGCAGCGTGACATGCCCAAGGTCATCTGGCACGCCTCTGTCGGGAGCGCTGGATTTGAAACCCAACACTTTTTCGTCCTGCTTTCCATTCTTTGGATCCTCCACCCCCCCCCTCACCCTCACCCTCCTCCCCCTCTCCCCCCGCCTACCCCTCTATCATTTATTCCTTTCTCTGTTTATCATTCTCTATCCCTTCGTTTCTCAGTTACTCCTTTTCTCTGTTTATCTCTCCTCTCCCTCTCACCTCAATCTAGGTCACAAAGCCTCCTGTACAGGCTGCTGCCTATCTCTGCTTAAACACACTCCCCCCTAGACTCTCCTGACTACTCTATTCACACACACACACACACACACACACACACACATTCACGTCGATGAGCATCCATATTCTTTCTCGCTGCCTCTCTCTCCCATACATGCTCCATTGGAGTTACATCGGCCCCCTATCCCATGAAAAGGTGCCAGGATACCTTTGTCTCCTAAAGTATAGCCTGGAACGTCCCTGTCAGCAGAGAGGAATAAGGAAGCCAAATGAGTTTTAATTACCTTTGCAGCCATGCCTGGAAGGTCGTGCACCGGAAATCCCAACCACACCGGTACAGTAAGCATGCCATGTCGCAACACATGCCTTCTTTGTCTCCCGGCTAATTTCCAACAGAAGCAGAAAGTAGAAAGGGAAAAAAAAAAAAAAAGAGGGAGAGAAGGAGGGAGGGAGGGAGAGAGAGAGAGAGAGAGGGAGGCTGTTACTGTTGTTGGGTGCTGCTTTCTCCCTCGCCGTCTTTGCTGAATGTTGTGGAGGATCTAGCAGCGCGGGGCAGAGCGCGGTGTCCTCACCTTACCCGAATCTTGTCAGAACTGTTCGTTTCAGCTCAGCAGGCAGAGCTGCTGTCCCAAAACAACACTGGCTCTCTCTCTCTCTCTCTCTGTTTTTTAGGATGAAGAACACATTGCAACGGTGATACAAAAGAGGGTAATAAGGCAAAAATGCATTCGCTCAATTTTCATTTTGGAAATAGCCAGCCGCACCTGTGTCAGTGTTTCATCTAGCATGTCGGACGGCGCGTGCCCGTCCTGCCAGGAGCCGGTAACCTCCTGGTTTATTTTTAAACGCAAGCCCTGCGAGACTCATAGCGCCATTTGCAGCTTTCACAATCTGCTCTCAGACGCCCCCAAACAACGGCCCGAACAACGGCCCGCGCCAGCCCTAACGAGGTGAGAAGGACACGGTGACAACAGCAAGCCGCCTAACGTGACATTTCCTCGACATAAGCAGCCCGCGCGAATAAAAACACAAATTCGTATGAGAGACCTCGGTTAACTAGGTCTGCCCCCCCCGCCAGCAACCCCCCCTGCTCAGATCACTGACTCGAAACAGCCTGTGTTGTGTTTATTAGCATGTGTTTACGGTGGGTATTTGTAGTCGTCGGGGCTGTGTTTGTCGTTGCCGTTGCTCAGGCCCTGTGATTATGCCTGTCGTTTTTTGGCAGCGGATTGTCTGAATATAAACAGCATAACAATGCCAGGGCTGATTAGTCTTGAATGCAGCATAGACGGCAGATCTCTGTCTGGGGTGATGCAGCAGTAAAGTCATGCTGGGAGAGGGAGAGAGAGAGAGAGAGAGAGAGAGAGGCAGAGAGGGAGGGAAGGAGGGAGGGAAAAACTGTTTCAAATCTTCTCATCTACAAAGGTTATTTTCTGAATAGTGAGTCTTTCAGCATAAAACCGCATGTTTTTCCTTGAATAGAAATATGCGTAGCCACAAACAGAGAGCATATGGATGTATTTATGGCACCCGCTTTGTTCTTGCAGTGTTGAATGTGTAATGTCGAGACTTTAAAAAGTCTCTTTTCATCTCTTGTTTTCCTCTTGCTTTCCCCCCCGCTTTTTTCAAAAAAGGCATTTTACTCTGCGAGAATGGAATTACAAGGTATATTACGAGTGAACGCCGGTATAATTTGTTGCAATTACACCTTATAAGCCTCGACGTTTTGCTCGATACGTCCAGCGCCCTTGCAATTCTCCTGCGGTCGAGGGAATGCAGAACATTTGCTGTTTAAAAAAAAAAGAAAAAAAGAATAACACTCAAGTTTTTTGTGCAAATATTTTTAAAAAAAGCTAAATTCGCTGGCCGGGGACAGCAGAACCGGGTGGCGCTCAAAGTTGGAGCCCGGATTGACGTCTCGGTGAGAAATTTGATTTTGTGGACAAATCCAAAGTTGTTGCTTTTGCCATTAATCATCCGTCCCCGGAGAGGGAAACTCAGTGGAGCACAGGGCCCTCTCTGTGTCGCCGTGGTGCAGGCTGAAAACCGAACCCAGCGCTCCCGAACAATAGATGCCCTGGCGAGACACCATTTTGTTACAGTGTGTGAGTGTGTGTGTTTGCGCGAGCGGCCAGGATGGATTCTTGAAAGTACAGTGACACCTAAAGGCCTAATCTTATAGACCCCCTCTCTCTCTGTGTCTCTCTGTCTGTCTCCCTGTCTGTCTGTCTGTCTGTCTCTCTCTCTCTCTCTCTCTCTCTCTCTCTCTCTCTCTCTCTCTCTGTCTCTGACAATGGGAGCAAAGCCACTTAAGTCAAGGACATGGTGAAATTTGGGGAAAAAGTGATGAGTTTTCACTTTTACTGCACTTGATAGTTCCAAGCGCTTGTACGGGGCATCAAATTCCCCTCCTAATGACATGCCTGGGGCTGCCTGCAGGAAAAGTGGCATTTTCATCTCCCAACCGGAGCATCTGATTGGACAATCAGGTGGGAGAGAGAAAAAAAATGTATGCTGTTATTTTTTTTATTTTTTATATTTGGTTGGTGGAATTGGGATGTATCTATGGCAATCCGTTTCTGTGCCCTAAAACCAATCATTTTATTTTTTACTATTTTTTTTATGTAAAATTTTTGACCAGTGTTTGTGTGTGCAGGTTTGTGTGTGTGTGTGTGTGTGTGCATAAGAGTATTTGGGCTGAGAATTTGAACACACACAGGGACGTGGTGGAAGGTAGACCCACCCAAACTAAGTTTACCTGCATTTCTATCAGCAGAAGAGAGTTTACCTTTTCAACAGGACGTTAAGTCATAGCACACATCGTCAAGTCGTCTCAATCTGATAAACTATAAAAATGTAGCAGTGGTTGTGATGCGTTATTGAACTGAAGGTCATAGTTTACCGACATTTTTCCCCCCATAACATCACCAAATACGCTCATACAGTGCTTTTTTTTGAGCAAGTGTGTATGTATTATGTATCTACGATAACACACACACATGCACACACACACACACACACACACACACTTCTCAGCCAAGCAGTACCACTGAAGTATAGCGGGATCCTCACTGGGCAGCCCTTTGATCTCAGCTCGTCTCTTGTGTCTGCTTTCACGGCCAACTCTGTGTGCAGAGCCAGTTTTTAATATGGCAGCGCACCCTGGGTCCCAGAGTAACAATAAACTTTACCTTCAACTGTCAGCAGGTCTTAATCACTGGGATTACTGCAGCACTAAATGTTGGGTTCCTGTTAATATTCTTGCCGTTGAAAAAGGTAAACAGACCCAAAGAGATAAATATCACCCACCACCAACAGAAATATCCTTTGGAGTTCACTATCTGATTTTCATCACTTGCAAATATGGCGGTGGAGTCAAAAAGAAGAAAGAATAAGCCTCAGTTTCGATGACTGTGGGCAATTACAATATAGAGGTTTTTTTTGGCGGTGGGCTTTTCTCCCACAAATGTACAATCGGTCATTTTCAAAGTGCCTTCAGTGGAGCTGTTATTTGGTGTCCCGCGAGGCCGCATGGCTGCAGCTCACTATCCAAGCCTGCTAATGGAGCTTCAGAGGCCTGCAAATGGCTGGGAGCGAGCACGTGTTAGTCTCTGTGGGCAAAATGGATTTAGATACCCATTTAGTTTAGCTTCCCTAATGACTGAAGAAACAAGCAAGATAAAGTGAATAAATTAGATCAAAAAGTTTTTATTATTATTAAAATTATTTTAATAATAATTACAGAGCGTCATCATCATAATAACTAATAAAATAGGACTTTCTCTACTGCAGCTGGCTACTAGCTGTGTCTGTATGTCTTTTCATTCATATCTACTTGTAATTGCACAATATAATTGTAGTTTTACAGTAAAACAATGGAATTTTATTTTAGTTATTTATTATTGAAACCATAATATCTGCGGCTCAATTTAAAAACATTTTAAATTTCAAAATTTATTTTAAATAAATTTGCAAAATTACATTTTTCTTCTGCTGCCAATAAATTTGAAATAAGCACAGATCCAATTTGAGAAGCTCGATGTCATCCATATATTCACACACGCTAAAAATGGTGTCTAGTGGAGTGTGCTGTTTCAGAAGCTAAATCTGCTCTCTGCTGTGCCCAAATATTTTACCATAGCTTAGCTGCTCCACTAAAATCTGCACTTGTGTGCACTCCATTGCCCCCTCATCTTGCTTTGAAAACACCACTGGATTAGAGGCCGTTGTCTCAGGACTCAGGCGGCTTGACTCCTCGGCAACACGGGTCTCATGTCTGTGTCATGTTCTGGGAATAGGCGACAGGGAGAGAGAGACAGAGAGAGAGACTTAAACAATTCAAGAGTCTCTTCAGGGAAGACCCTCGGCAGGCTCTGAAAGGTTGGGCCTGTGAACGAGTGTTCATGCATTTTCATCACCAGTGATATCATTCACAGGGAATGCGATTCAGGTTGGTTTGAATGAATACATTAAGTAAAAGGGGGAGCCATTTATTTAGACTGGTGTGTCGTCGATGTTTAGGCGGCGCATGACTGAGTTCTGGCTACGGGAGCAAATGAAACAATGGCTTTGTATGAATTTGATTTTTTTTTTTTTTCCCTTCCTCATTCATTCAGTTGTATTCCAAGTGACCCTCCCCCCTCCTCCTCTCACATTTGACTGTATGAATAAACCCGTACGATCCCATGCCTGAGAAACCCCCACAAATAGACCCACATGAATATTTTCAGAAATAACTTGTGTTTCACTTTTGATTCCAACTGCGAAGCCCGGTGAGCAGAGTGAACACTATCAGGGGGAGGCGCTTCCATCACACTCTTCCTTTTAGCTAATTAAATTGCTATGACTGCTGCTATCACAGCGTTAGCACCACGGCTATATGATGGCAGTCTTTATTGAAATGATTTCCATGGGTGTTTGTCTCACTCCTGGCTCTGTGTCAGGCTTTTAGGAAGAGAGACAGAGAGAAGGAGACAGGAAGAGAGAGAGAGAGAGAGAGGGATGGGGAAAAGAGAATATGAATTGATTAGTGAGCTGGGATGGAAAATAAAGACTTCATCAGGATCACTTTGTGCAGTCCTCACAATCAGCTGTGAAACAATGCAGCCTCCCTAATGAGGAGTGAGAGAGAGGGGATGTGTGTGTGTGTGTGTGTGTGTGTGTGTGTGTGTGTGTGTGTGTGTGTGTGTGTGTGATCAGAAAGACTGAAAGAGTACGTGTGTGTGTGTGTGTGTGTGTGCGCATGAGCGTGTTTGTGTCCCATTCTTCTCAGATCCTCCACTCATCCTCCACAAGAGTTTTTAAATCAAGAAAGCTGTATTGTCGTTGCTGAAACCTTCGGGCGAAGAACCGCACGACTCCTGCTTTTGAATGCTCACTCGAGTGCTGCCGAATTAAATGTTTCAAGTCTTATCTTCTAAAGACCGCAGCTTTAATTGTCGTGAACATTCATAGTTAGAGACAGTAGTGGCCTCTGGATGGATGTATACCTTTCACACTCCAAGAAGATTTGCATTGACTATACAACTGTAAGCATGTTGGCTGCTTGAAAAAAAAATAAAACTGACAAGCCACAAATGAGCTCTGAGTAGATTTATGCGTTTCAGTTTTAAGCACACACACTCAATGCATGCCAAGTTGCAACTTAGTCTAACACACTCCTGTGATTTTTTACATTTCATAAATCACAGCAAAACCTGAACAGCCAAGTTCAAATATCTTACTCATATTTACAATTTATTAATATAATTTAATTTAAGAGTATCCAATAAATGAAGAATTATCGGCACCCGTTGGTGAAGAAGAGTCAAAAAGATTACAAGTGATAAAAGCTTGTAATGAGCTACTGGCTCTGCTCAGAAAATTGGGGAAATTATATTTTACTCAAAAGAAACTGCCCAGGAAAAAATAGATAATTTCTGATGTGTGATAAGCATTATTCTAAAAAAGAAGAAAAAAAAAAGATTTTGAAAAGAAGATGGTGGTCATAATTATCGGAAACTATTATTGTGAAGCTTATCAAAAGCTTCCTAAGCTGTAATTTAAAAAATATATATATTCAATATATCTGTGTCAAGTATGATCCTTCTACTTCACCACACTATGTTTATTCCTGTGAAATGCTCTGTCAAGCCTTAACTGCAGCCTTGTGCTTTTCATTGCTACTCAGTTAGCTTTTTCAGGCTTTTTCAGATATTGAATTTAATTTATTTTTGCTCTGCAGTGTGATCTACATGGTTGAATATTGGACCGCCATGGCACCAAGGGCAGCAAATCCCCCTAAACTATTGCCCTGCTTAGAATAAGATACAGGTGAATACCTCTACATCGAGGTTCTCACTTGAAATTTTCCCGTCAGAGATCAATAGGAAGACAGCCAGGAGAAAACTCCAAAATCAACCACCTCCATCTTTATAGTGGTAGTGAGGCAGGTACGGCTGGTGGCTGATAAACTCCCCCCGAGTCACGACACCTTGACATTATTTATTTATACATGTAGTCTGTGCTGTACAGGAGTAATCGCCAAACCTGCTTCGTACCTGAAAACCCATTGAGATGCATTCGATAAACTGCAGTCGAGGCATGACAGAGAATCTTAGATTACACTTTGGTGTAGTCGATTTCTCCTGACTGCTTGCAAAACAGCAAACGTAAGGGGATTTGATTTTCTCTCAAGCAATAATTAACTCATTTTCAGATTAAAAATGATCACATACTGAAAATAAATAAATTGCAGAGCAATCACAATTGAACAAAAGAAAATAATATTGTCGAATTTCTAAATTCGCCTCTCTTCTCCAGCCTCTCAGCCTCCCAGCTCATCATCAGGGTGCCAATAACTCTGCAAGGCGCTGTGTTTATAACACTTCAATGCACAAGACCATCTTTAAAGGCTAATTGTGAACTTCTTCTTATCAAAACCATGGACAGTTGTGAGATTCATTAAACCCAAGTCTCCAATCATGAGGGAAAAATACGCACCAAACTGGGGCATGACACATCAGCCAATCAAGGCAGAGCGGCATCAGACAGGCGTCCAATCAGAAGCCTGCTCCAGGCCGCGCTGACGAATCACTCAAGGCTTTTTTTCCCTTCTTTTTCCTCTCCTTACTTATCTCTATGCTGATAGAGTATTCTGACTGAATGTGAGAATGGCTGTATTGCCACTGTGTTGCTCTCACACTCTCCCCTCCCCTGGTTATTTGGGTAGGGTAGAGAAACTGTGGCTGACTCCTGGAAGAAACCCTCTGGCGACTGCTATTTATAGGGAAGAGACACAGTCGCATTTGCATCTGGAGCTTATGAGGGAGAGAGAGAGAGAGAGAGAGAGAGACAGAGAGAGAGAGAGAGAGAGAGAGAGTGGGAGAAAAGCATGAAGGATACAGTCAATTTTTGAAATAAATAATTTATCCCATAAGCCAAGTCATTTGTTTCCAGGACAAATAAAGGGAGAGGGAAAAAAAGGGGAAATGGAGAGTAAGAGACTTTGTCCAGATTCTCCTTTCTTGCCCATAAGGTGAAAAAAAAAAACACTTTGAAATAAGACAGGCTGACCCAAATTGAATTAAATCGATTTGGATCCTCCTGAGCCTGCTTTTTCCACAGCGTGCACTGTATTATCCTGCCTTTCCTGTGACAGTGTCATGAGAAGTATGCATTACTCAACTCCTCATAAAAATACTCTGGAGCTGGGGTATCGATTGGTACGCTTCAATAATTGAGCCGCCAATGCAGAACATCGGCGTCCCCATTGTTCCCATTTGTGCCGTGAACGTACATCTCCCATAAGCCCGGCTTACGGGGGAAGAGCCGCGACCTGTAAGCATACAGCCAATGAGCAACGCTTAGCATGAGATCAGCAAAACACGTATGGATTTTAGACTCGGACAGAAAAGGACAATCCCTGGATCTGCCCCCACAAACCACAGAGCTGTAACTCAGATTAAAACCTGGGTAGTGGATTCGGTTTGATTCTCTACAACGGAAATGGAGAAGAGAGAGAGAGAGAGAGAAAGAGAGATAGAGGGAGAGGAGGGGGGGGTGGGGGGACGGCGACTTGATGGCTTTAACACATTTTCTTCCTGTGTTCGCTCGCTCCGTTTGAAGTTGTGTGTCGTGCTCGCATGTGATTTTCCACATCCGCACGCACCTCAAAGTGTTCATTCAACGCGAGATGCGCTAAGCGTGGGGCTCTACGTCACAGAGGGCCATCACAGAGGAGTACAGCGGGGCCTCAGATCAGATCAGAGCGGCTAAATCGCTCTCCGCTGACATACATGTCGCAAGAGACTACAAATGTGTGTGTGTGTGTGTGTGTGTGTGTGTGAGTCTGCGGCTAATTGTACATGTGTATGCATGTGTGTGTGTGTTTCTACGTGTATGACCCCCCCCCCTCCCTCCTCGGTGATGGCGGGCATCCGAGTGACCATCCCCCAGACCAGACTCTGGGAGTGTCAGGTTTTGCCGTCGTCCTCTCCGGCTCACCGACACATTAAAGTGGCCGTAATTAAAGAGAGCTGCATGGAAGTGTGACAGGAGTTTGTGTTCTCCAGGCGTTCAGGCGAAGCCCCCGTTCCACATCTGCGTTGTCACAACTTCTCGGGATGTGGGGGCTTAAGGTATAAATACGTTAACGCTTGTTTACCCCCATTCACCGCAGCGGCGCGGGGCGTGTTGAGTGTAGCGGAGCACGCCGTAGTGGTGTGGAAGGGAAAAGGGGGGCTGAATAGGGAGGGAGTTGAGGAAGAGGGAGGCGAGAGAGAGAGAGAGAGAGAGAGAAGTGGGGAGAAAAAGAGCGAGGGAGGGAGGGAGAGGAGGGAGAGGGTGGCGTATACATTATTAACTACGACTTCATCACATGTTCCCAGTTTCTTGGGGACTTATTATTCCGAGGCGCTTTAATGAATAACAAGAGAAGAGAGGGCAGAGAGAGCGAAAGGGAGTGATTGATGAAGTGAGTGCAGACACCGCCACCACCTGGCTCGCTCCAGTACTGCGTCACACACACAGGCACGCCGGGCAGATATATATAAAAATAGCCGCAGAGGGCAACAACCTCCAAAGTGTCCCTGGCATTAGCATTTGACAAGGTCCCTTCCTGCCATGCTGCATATAGATTGGGATTTGCTTTGTCAAGGATACTTGTCAAGCGGACGCATGACAGCCAGATTTCATGAGCCCCCGTGCAACAGCGAGGTTGGACATCCAGGCGGGCGCTCGCTAAAGCCTCCCAGTGGGTGTGTGTACGTGTAGGTGTGTGTGTGTGTGTGTGTGTGTGTGTGTGCGAGTGTGTGTGTAAGAGAGAGAAAGAGAAAAGTGTAGTGTTTGTGCCTGAGTGTTTGTGTGTGTGTGTGTGTGTGTGTGTGTGTGTGTGTGTGTGTGTGTGTGTGTGTGTGTGTGTGTGTGCAGGTGCATGTGAGTGTGCCTGTATGTGTTGGTG
This sequence comes from Hoplostethus mediterraneus, assembly GCA_034670385.1. Taxonomy (NCBI): domain Eukaryota; kingdom Metazoa; phylum Chordata; class Actinopteri; order Trachichthyiformes; family Trachichthyidae; genus Hoplostethus; species Hoplostethus mediterraneus. Next base: position 16,914 of record JAXDDW010000305.1, on the reverse strand, counting down.
TGCCTGTAAAAGAGAGTTGGAGGGTACGATTCGCTGTATCCAAGGTGACCGATTTTTTTTTTTTTTTGTCAGAGTGGGTGGGGGCATTTCTGATCGCCAGCGTCCTACTTTCCACAAGTTTATCCTCTCACGTAAGAGCAATGAACATTTCTCTTTAATTCGCCGCCATGTTACTCACTGCCTCTTGGTCGTTACAAAGGCAGAAGGAAAGGAAGGAAGGAAGGAAAGAAGGATGGATGGATGGAAGGAAGGAAGGAGGGGAGAGAGAGGGAGAGAAAGAGCAGAAAGAGAGAACATCTCTTCAGTTGCAATTATTTCAGGCAATTCTGGCAACCTTGGGCACATTACATAGGTTACGTATTGTGTGTGTGTGTGTGTGTGTGTGTGTGTGTGTGTGTGTGTGTGGTTGTGAGAGAGAGAGAGAGAGAGAGAGAGAAAACTACCTGAGAGAGCGAGAGATGCTCCTCGGCAGCCTCCATGCCCTTCAGCGTTAGACAGAAGAACGAAGTGAGAGTGAGCGAGCCGGGAGTGAGTGAGGGCCTTCCGGGGAAGGGGAAAGAGAGGATGCAATATCAGAGGTTGTCAGGTCCGTTTACCGAGCGGCCTGATTCGGGCCTGTGAGCTCCCCGCCGCTGCCTTTCATTTTGACTCAGAGCAAAAACTAGTGCGTGTGTAGAGGACCATTATAGGGGAAGCTCAGAGGAGAATAAAGGCTTTCACACTCTCTACCGGCTCCCTTCATCTGTCCACCAAAGTTCCCAGACCTCTCTCTCTCTAGCGCTTTGACCGCCCTCCTCTCTCTCTCTCTCTTGTCCATACACGTTAATGCTTGGTAGTGCACAGTGTGTGTTGCTGTGCCCTGGACTGCCAAGGTAACAGCATAAAACCGCATTGGTTCTCCTTAGCAGCAAAACACAGGTAGATTGATTGAGTAATTGATTTATTGATTGATATTATTATTTTTATCTATGGGTGATCAGCTGACATGGGCTTACAAGACACAATCATATTCCTAAATAAACTCATACGAGGTGTGTTGCTGTTTTTCCCAGGCCTTACAGATAAAATGTTCCACATGAAATATTCTGACTTTTCTGAAGCACATTTGAAGTCTTTCACTGTCACCTAACTTAGAATAGTAGAACTAGAAGTTATTTCACTATAAAGCATCCTTGCCAGCTCATATAAGGGGTAATAAAACTTTGAATCCATTTTATATAAATGGATGTAGACCATGACCAGTAGAATAAAGGCATAAATGATTGAATGAACCCATCAACCAATAAGCCGATCAATCAATCTGCAAAAACTATGAAAAAGAATTCCACTGAGTAGCTGAAGAGGAAGGTCATAACAGTAGGGGCACGCTGCGTTGAGAAACTACAACAAACCAAGTGACAGTGTGCATTACCAAACCTTCAGACTGATGTCAATCGTCACCTCGGTTTTGATGCCACTCAAGATCAGAAGCAGCGTCGATGCCGAGAGTTAGTGAAAGGCGACGTCCTGTCAAACCCTGAACACCAACCCCTCTCTAATGACTGTAAAACCTCGACAGTCCGTCTCCCTCAAATGACCACAGTCTGGCCTGGTCCTCGTCATCTTTATTTTGTAACCCTAACCCCATCTGCAGCTGTTTTCACAGCCCTTTGATTTCTCTTTGGTTTCTCAACAATCATGCCAACTGGTCGGGTGTTGTGCGAGAGGCTGCTACGTGTCCGCTCTGATGTGTGACAGCTTAACTGTTTCTCCGGCTTTGCAGAGACTCTAAGAGCAGCAAACAAGCAGCTAAGTCCCGGGGATTCAGCTGGTGACTACCGGCATCCAGACTTCACAGGCGTGGCTAAACAGTGTTTATTACTGGGGGTCAGAGGTCACACCTCGCCTAATAATCTGAGGCGGGACACGCCGTCGCGGCTGATTGGGAAGGAAAGGCGGCGGCGGCAAAGAGGACGGCTGTCGCACTCTTTCCCCTGGAAGGCAAAAGGGAGGAGACAGGAGGGAAGTGATGGTAGAGTTTGAGTTTGGGGTATGGTGGGGGCGGGTACACCTGCAACCTGTCACTCAAAGGCTGTCATCACCAATCACAGCCATTCATCATGTTTGCAAAACCATTAATCTCATTCCTCTCCGGGAGCAACTGTTGGGAGGGGTCGCACATGGGCTCCTTGTCTTGCTTCCCCCCCCCCCCGCCCTCCCCCCGTTACATCTTGGTACTGAGGTAGCCAACATGTCACAATGTGAAATCAAAGCCCCTCTAGTCCTTCAAGCGTAAACCCTGTCCTGTGTCCCAAGGTTGTGTTACCTATCCGCAATAAGCGGCGGCCTACAAAAGTATGGCAGATTCTCTCCGGGTGATGAAAACCAGGGTGTGTTCACGTGCAGCCCGGAGACCAAATCATCTATCATCTTGTCGTACAAGACCGGACAAACAGATCACATGCACATCCAGAAAGCAATGGCTTTGTACATTGGCTACAGCAGAGGTAATCTCACCAGACTGGGCTTTATTGCCTCTCTCAGCCCTATAATGATGTTAGGACTCTGGGCTGCTTCGGTTCGTCGTGCTCCGGCTCCCCAGCCAGGCCCCATTTGGCTGTGGGGAGGAAGGTGATATTGGCCAGACTGGGTAGAGATTTCCCCTAACAGGTTAAACCTCTGTTTACACTGGGGCCTGCAGACACACACAAACACACACACACACACACACACACACACACATAACGGGGCGTATACACACTTGCATAATATCACGAACACATACATGTACGCCCAGGCACTCACACACATTACTTACACACATATAGACATAATGCACACATACGCAGGAACAGACCCTGAATCTCTGTAAAAAATGAGCGGGGTTGAGAGGAGGAGGTGTACTATCATGTAATAGCGTTGCGATGTGGGGGGGTAAAGTGGGTAAGCGGTATTTCAGTACATGTTACTGTTGCCAAACGACATCAAATAAATGATGCAATTACTTAAAAGCCGCGCAGCAGCGACCACTAAACATCCCTCTCTGAAAGTGCACAGCTGTCTCTGTGTGTGTGTGTGTGTGTGTGTGTGTGGGGGTGTGCATGTGCATGTGTGTGCATCACTTTGTGTTTGTTAGTCTAGTCTAGTCTCTCTGTGTTTGGTGTGTGTGTGTGGCCGCTCATTCGTGTGTGTTCTCTGCTGAATTTATCATGCCACATAAACACATAGTTGCTAAGCTCTTCGGGGGCCCTTTATAAGAGCACTCCAAATACACACACACACACACACACACACACACACACACGAACAAGAACACACACATACACACACCGATTCCTGCTTTGGGGTTCAACAGTTCACATGGTCACCTTGTGAACTATCCCTCAACCTCTGCAAGACATCGGTGGCCCCCGTGCTCTCCAGAGCAAAAGGGAGGACTTAAATGAAATAATAAATATCCGCGGTATGGCTCCCGCTAGCGCGCCGGGCTACTCTGACCCCTCCCAGGACCTTCCAAACCAGGCAGGAAGAGTCAGCGAGGGGCAGGAGGAGGGGAGGACGGAGGGAGGGAGGGAAGGCGGCATGCTGCTCAGGTGACCCAGGAAATGCCTGGAAAAGGCCTGGGACCATCTGTCTGTGAACGGCCGGATAGTTCAGCGGCGGCCAGCGCAGAAAACCCAGAGCCTTGGCTGAGCCCGGGGTGAGCCGAGCTGAGCCGGTCAGTTGGCAAACGTCACAGAAAATATGTTGTTGTGCTCCAGACAAAGCAGGTCAGATGGGTTACAATCCTTCAGGGAGAGAGAGACAGATGGGGTGATGAATTAACGAGAAACAGAGAAGCAGCATCTCCAGAAGAGAAAGAGAAAGAGAAAGAATCAGAACAAGATCTAAAATAGACTTTTTTTTCTGCAATATATATTTAACTTTATGCAATATGTACTTAGTGTATATTCTTTGCCACTGAACACAAAACTTTGCAATGGCTGCCAGTCAATATTCAGGCAGAAAGAGCAACAGGACCGCTCCTCTACTTCCAATTACATCATCACTCATTTATCCACTGCTCGCAAGTATATTATCTTTAACAAGCGATATGTGTCGACTCTGTGTTTGATCCTCCGATGTGTCTCCCACCCTAAACAGGACGCTGTAGGAGTGATGCCTATAGGTCCAGATGGTATGTTCTGTGAAAACACGGTGTGGGCGAGCCCCCTCTCTCCCAGGGCTTCGGTTCAGAGCTGTTATAACATGAGAGGACAGCGGGATTACGTGAAAACCTACAGCTGTGGCTCGAGTGTCTGTGAGAGAGAGAGAGGATACAAAAGATTAAAGGGTGAGTGGTGGATTGAAGGACAGAGAGAGAGTGTGTTTTTTTTACATGTGCATGTGTGAAACTGCGTGGATGTTGTGAGTGTGTGTGTGTGTGTATGTGTGTGTGTGCCTTGTGAACAGAAGGTTGCTGGTTTGAATCTCAGAACCAGCTGGGAAAATGTGGGAGGGGGAAGTGAATGAGCGACACGAGGCGCTGAGTAATCCCCTGCTCCAGTGGAGCCGCTCAGTGGCCACCAGCAGAACACTGTGGCTGTACTGGGAGGCTTCCAGTTGGGAATGTGTGGAACAGTGTGAATGTGAAGCCGGGTGTCCTTGGAAAAAAGAGGCGACATTCCCTGCATTCAACATTGACTTCCTTTAGAAACTTCTTTCACCCAACGTGTTCTGCAAGCTGAAATTCCAAGATCAGTCATCGATCAATATCAACGTGGCAAGAAGGAGAAGAAGGATCCTTATGGAGATGCAGTCTGGCTCTTGACGGTGATTCAATGGCGTCAAAAAGCAGCAGAAAACATGAGGACAGCATCAAACAGTCCAACACAGTAGTAGAAGTAGTATCGTACTTTTAGATATTAAACTAGTATTGGTATTGAAGAGAAGATTCTGGTATCATGGCAACAATATTGTAACAATATTGATCGTTTATGACTAAAGGACACTATTACATTTTGCATGAACTCACAACAACTCCTTCACTGTCTCTCCCTCTTTGTCTCTTTATCTCATTTCTGTCTCTCCCTCTTTCTGTCTCTTTATCTTGTTTCTGTCTCTCCCTCTTTCTATCTATTTATCTCATTTCTGTCTCTCCCTCTTTCTATCTCTTTATCTTGTTTCTGTCTCTCCCTCTTTATCTCGTTATTGTCTCTCCCTCTTTCTGTCTCTTTATCTCATTTCTCTCTCCCTCTTTCTATCTCTTTATCTCGTTACAGTCTCTCCCTCTTTCTGTCTCTTTATCTTGTTACTGTCTCACCCTCTTTCTATCTCTTTATCTCGTTACTGTCTCTCCCTCTTTCTATCTCTTTATCTCTTTAGTCTCTCCCTCTTTCTGTCTCTTTATCTTGTTTCTGTCTCTCTCTGTCTCTGTCTTCCTGTCTCTTTATCTTGTTACTGTCTCTCTCTGTCTTCCTGTCTCTTTATCTTGTTACTGTCTCTCTCTGTCTCTGTCTTCCTGTCTCTTTATCTTGTTTCACTCTCTCTCTCTCTCTCTCTGTCTTCCTGTCTCTTTATCTCTCCCACCCTGTCTGTCTCCTGTCTCTCTCTAAGAGGCATCTGGGGACAGGCTTCAGCGGAGTGCATTTCTAAACAGCCTGTCTATGGAGGGTTAGTTTGTTTTACTGTCCCAGCAGGAGGGCTGATGGGAGTCAACCGGGGTCAAGGCAGGCTGAGGCTTCATAGCAGTGCTTTGACAGGGAGGCGTAGCCCCTTCAGACCCCACAGATTGCTGGTTCAATAACGGCACCCAGCACCACACAGGGAGTTCGTATACCCTTTATAGAGGACGACTTTAATCAAGCCTGGTGGAGTTGTTTGTGTTATTGTTTTAAAGGAGTAATGTGTCTGGTCTAGATGGTGTCAGTTTTTCATTTAGGTGTGTAAAGGATACAGTCGGCCATAACATGTTCAATAGCTTTGTCCAATGTATGGCCTACACACGATAGATGGAGGCTCGACAACCGACCGAACGGGATTTCAATTTGGCGCTCCGACAATAAACACTCCTGCTCCATATGGAGGACGGTAATGGCATAATAAGGACGCTATTAAAAATCCAAGCAACACATCACTTTTAAATTCAGCATGGATAAAGTTACTGTTTTGGGGAGGGGGGAGCTATTGAGGCCAGAGCTTTTACCTGCTATTGTCCTGCTCTCGCGTTGTGATGTCCCGCCCCTGGAGGATGCGTGAGAGGAGTTTACAGATATGGCGAACAGCTCTTGGCAGATGTGAGCAGCTGGGCTCTGCAGAAGGGCTACTTAAAGAGGCCTTACAGGTGCGGTAATGAGCAGGTTTTTAAAATCCCCCCGCCGCCTCGCTCCTAATCAGCCTCGGGGCTATTTTTACCAACCCCTATGGGCCCCTCGGGCTCATCCACTTTGAGTTGCTCTGAGAGGGCACGCCGTTCTCACTGAAACACACACACACACATTTAGTGACACGCAGCATGTGCACACACACACTGAGATACAGTGACACAGCACACACACATACACATGGAAATTCAACACATGCACAACCACACACACACACACACACACGCACACTCACATTGAATATCGAGCCATAGGCAAGGCAATAGTCACATGCTCTCACCTTGTTAGGGCTTTTAGAGGTTTTTCAGGTGGTTTAAAGTTTTGTCGGAGGAGTAGGAAGGATTTAACTTCTATCTCTTGAGGAATAAGAAAACCTTCCTACCTCTACCGCTTTAGAAAGAACAAAGTGTATGACTTTCCCACATTTCGATGCAGTGATGAATGTGTAAAATAGATTTAGTTAACACCAAAAAGGCCGAGCTACCCGCGATTGATTGCTGTTTTGAATTTTAGCATACGAATGAAATACTACTTTCACTTTATAACTTTGAAAATGTCTCTCCATTTTTCCTAGACCGAATTCCAAGGAAATAATAGCTATAATAACATTTAAACCACTAATACAAAAATACAAAAAAAACGTATTCCATAATACCTTCTGAATGTCTTCTTAAACTGCTGATGATAACTCAAGCTTTTCAGATCATCTCATCTCCCCCCCTCCCTGCTTTCCCAGCTTGATTGACACTGTGGAAGGTCAGCAGCATGTACATCATGGTACACTTCAGCAGACGCGCACGCACACACACACACACACACACACACACACACACACACACACACACACACACACACACACACAAGCTTGCAAACAAACACACAACAACATGACGGCAACAAGCGGTTTTCCAGCTGGTGGAAAATCATAATCCTGTCATCTCTGGGACAGCGGATGCAGCATGGTGGGATGTTGCCGTGGCAGCAGCTGACCTTTGGCCCCCCCGGAGCTCTGTTATGTGTGTTAGTCCTAGCCAGGGCCCAGTTTACAGTGAGCCGTCTCAGGCTTTAGCTGATCCCAGCCCTGCCGTAAAGAGGTCCAGACGTCTCACCCGGGGACCGAGGAGCTCAGACAAGATGGAGACAGACGTCGGCTTCCGTTCGACGACGGGATCTGTACACAGCGACACACTCCTGTGGGTTTGATGCTCGCAGTACCACTACGACTCTCCCCGTCTCTCTGTCTTCGCCTGTCTCTCGCTTTGTCTCCCCGGTTCGTCGGTCTGTGTATCTGCTTCTTTTCTTCTTTTCTTCTCCTTGACTAGTGAAACTCCGGAGTGCATTCAGTCATCAGCAGGGATGAGAGGGAAAAAAAAGTGCTTGGGATTAATTAGCTATCACGCCAGACTCTTGAAGAATGTGGTCCGAGGTTCAAGGCAGCTTTCTTACCCGCCTTGCACTATCTCAGGAGTTTGAAGCCTTAGATCATCTGAAATGTTTAAGTCTGCGCAAGGGCTTTGAAATAATTACACGGCAAAGGAACGCTCCTTTTAGAGACAAGCTGAAATCATTTCCGTTTGCTCTCCCCTTTTTTCCCCCGTCACACTCGTCTGCATTTGAAGTTCTCAACTGCGGCGGAAATGCGCCTACTTATCGTCTCCTCCTCTGATGCAAAGTCTACTCCGCAAACCAGGACTTTCTCCTCTACAGAGCCTATAGCCCCAATAGCAAATATTCCTGGATAACAAAAGAGAACAGAAATTCATTCATCCTCCAGTGACAGACTCACAGAAGAAATCTGCACCTACAGCTGATACAGGCTCACTCCCAAAGCCCCAGGCAAGAGTTGTTCTGCCACTCTTAGCCTGACGTCCTATCCATAAGAATGATTCAATTACTGAGTACATTTAAACACCTACATGTTTCCAGTGTTATCCCTCAAAACATTTTGACAACTACATGGTATTTATTCATTGAAACGGCAACGCAAAAGCTGCTTGTTGGAAACTTGAAATTTTAAAACTTTTCAGACCCATTAATCATTATTTTCATATAGCATTTATATATGAAAGGGATATTTTCCATTTCAACAGCTTAATTAAAGGTTTCAGTTAATATGTTAATTTGATGGCTGAAGTACATAATAAGGCTATTTCTGATTGTATAACTATAATTGGGATAGTCATGCTCCTCCAACGGGTAAATAGACCTGAGCCATTTTATTGAAAGGTATGTTGCCTGGAGAACTCTTGACTGTTGATGAATACATCTGAAAATTAATCATTTATTAATGAGTAGATTTTAACCAAAGAGTTACCGACAGTATTATCAAAGACAAGGCATAGACAAGGCAACACTGTGTCTCAAAGTATACACTCCACAAGAGACAAGGCCGCGTGGGAATGATTCCCCCGCCCCCCCCCCCCCCAAGGTTTTATGCAATTGTATTGAACTTTTCAAATGTTCAATGTGCGTGCTGTTAAATGGTGGTAATGTCAATTAGCGTTGGTGTGACGTGGCGTCGGGTTCAAGGATAATGCTGTGCAAGCTGAAAGATACCAAGACACTAGCAGTCTGAGAGGCCAATTATTTCACGTTTGAGAGGCGGTGAGAATGTTCCACTAATTATCGAAAGCCGAGTTTGTTCAGGTTTGCTGAAAAGCTAGAGATGCACTGGAACAATTTGCTCCCATTGAGTACTCGCAAGGCTAATTGACATCAGCCCCGACGACTGAAAGAAAGGAGTCCATTTTGTTTTTTTAGACACGTCCATTTACCCTGGATCCACCACCTGAGGTATTTTGATGGCATTTCACGCCCCTCAGCAGCTGCGGAGAAAGTGTTTTTTGCCCGCGCCCCGAAAGTAAACCCGGAGCTTGAAGGACCTTGAGTGGTGCACGTCTTCCTGCACGCTTTAAAACGCGGAAGACGTCATCGAAGCGAGATAACGGCTATATTTACTAAAGTGATTTCATGCAAAATTGCTAAACTGCCAATGCAACACAAACACCGATTTGCCTAAACACACAATCATAGCGCGCACACAAACACACCAAAACATACACATACAAAACTTTGCATGGTTTTATGGAAAAAGGTGAACTGCAGAACAGATTCTCCCTTGGACACTGTGGGATATTTACCAGACTAGACATGTTTGCCTTCCATTTACTAGAAGGGACCCAGGCACCTGAGGGATCGTCAGGGAGGTCACGAGCACCAGTGACCTGTGTCCGTCTTATTGTCCCGACAAAATGGCTGACCCCTTCCTCAGCGGGGCCCCGAGATCCATAACAATGACAGACAGACACTTGAAGTGGAGCCAGGGAAGCAATAAGCGAACCCAGACACGAGGACGGCGCTCGCAGCTTTGAGAGGTTCACGGGGGTCGCCGTTTTTTAAATTCCTCTTCTTTTTGGGAAAAGATGGGGGTCACGGCGACACCTGTTTAAGCGATTTTGAGAGCGGTTCAAAATGGCCGCCGCCTCTGGAGACTGAACTGCGGTCTTGGTTGAGTATTCTTCCAGCTGAGGAGCTTGAGTGCAGCTCGGCCAGCAGTCTGCGTCTGCGCTGCATCAAGGTTGAGACTGAAGATTGGGAGTGAGCTGACCGACCAAAGGTTGAACATTAACCTGAAGCTCGGCGAAGTGATCTCAGCGACTGATAGCGTTTACCCCCATATGCTGAAATGTGGTCAGCCATGACAGCTGTGGAGTGATGTGGGGAGCTTAAATAAGGATTACCCTCTATCCTCCCATTTCATGTTGCAGCTTATCAAACAGCTAACGTAAAGGATGAGGGAGCAAAACCATCCGACATAAACACTCACCTACAATGCTGCAATTAGCTTGACCGACGTGGAGCGTGGACCGTTTGCAACGTTAAGACACGCAAACCAGGTCAGACAGATGGAATATCACACACACACAAAAAAACACTAGAGGGAGATGGAAAAAGGCAGCGTGATGGTTAAAAAATAAGAAAAAGGATAAATTAGACGAGAGAGAGATCTATAGAGACGTGAAGAGTCAGACAGAGAGAGGAACGGTGGAGGAAAAGCGGGAATCAAGGACAGCGGGTAATTGGTCAATAGCTACGTCTGCTTCTCTTGAGAGGGGCATCGCTCACTGCCACGGCGCTGGGCCAGACGGATCCCGGTGAAACGAAGCACTTAAAAAGAGCAGGGCACATGTAATTACAGGAGTAGGCAGCACAATGCGAGCGTGGGCGTACCTTGGCACCCTCCGAGGCAGGGGAATGAGCGAGGCGAGGATGGAAGAGGGGCGTGAAGATTTATAAAGAGTGAGAGATTTGTGAGAGGAGAGAGAGGGAGCAAGGCCAAGGGAGAGGCGCTGATACCGGGGATAAACTGAAAATGGGGATTGAGGGCGGACAGAGAGGAGGAGAGGGAAAGAAACACGTTGGAGGGGGGGAGAAAAAAAAAAAAAAAAAAAGAAAGATTGAGACAAATCCACAAGGTGAGTCAGTAAGCCTGGGAGAAGGTAAGGCTGAGAGAGAGATGGAGGGCCTGTTGGCAGAGGCTCCAGTCAAACCAGCTGTTCCCCCTACACACCGACGCTCAGCAGTGGACTAATAGGCAGCGTGAGTCAGTGGCTTCGTGTCCTGTCTCCCAGGCTGCCTGGAGGGGCTGTATTGATAATATCCCAGCCTGCAAGGCTCAATCCTTCCCCTGGGGCGCTCGGCAGCAAGTGGATGAAGAGTCCCCGGACGGTCTTTTGGCTCCACAGCTAGGCTCTATAGAAGAGGTAGAGATGTGCACACACACACACACACAGGCAGGTACACGCATGCACAGACATACACACACACACACACACACACAGACGAAGACAGACACATTCACCTCATTTATTCTCATTTTGAGTCTCCCCTCTCACACTTGCTGCAGAGTGAGGGGCAGAGAGCAATGATCACAGAGGAGGCAAGAAGATGTATGAGGGAAACAGAAAGAGAGAGGCGGGAGAATGACAGCCTACACCGAGGAGAGTCCTCCTCTCTTCTCTCCCATCAGAAGTGCTAATCCAGCCAAAGGAGACGCAGACCACCTCTCACACCTGCCTCCTCCTCTCCATCTTGTTAGGGCCAGGTGGGAGAGAAAGTGCCTTCCCGTCATACTTCCACCACAGGGCTCTTTCCCTTACATTAATACCCTTACTGCTCGGCTCCATTTATTACACACACTCAAGACACACACTCAGGGGGGAGCCCGGGGCTTTGAATGATGGCCATATGCAGAGCTGTGCTCATCTGTAACCCCCCGCGGCTGGAACAAAGTACAGTAGACTCCTTGAGCGTTGAAACCAAGGTTAACATTTGGTAGTGGCGCACTGCAGACTGATTCAGTGCCTCTGCACAGAGCCACGGCCGAATGGGGTCGTCGGCACCATAAAGGTTAGTGAAGTGGGCTCGTGGCGGGAAGGTCACTGGTTTAAATCCATGTGTGTGAGAGTGTGTGTATAAAACAGGGAAGGTGAGTGACTCTCTCCCTCCCTTCAACTACTACTGAGAGAAAGGCATTTAACCACTCTGGTTACACAGAGTGGCTAGCGGAGTAGGGAACAGCTGCTGTAAAGGTCCTGAGTGTGAATGTGAAGCAAAGTGATGCTGAAAAAGCATGCATACTCAGCGAAAGTTAAAAAAGGTGGGTGACGGCTGATGGGTAGATGAAAGGGAGAGAAACGTCGGAGCACCAGAGGACACCAACACCAACACTGGCTTTCCATTGAAATTCAAACAGGGCACACCAAGGGTATAGAAACTAATACATAATGATTGGGTCCGTTGACTGCGTGTGTGTGTGTGTGTGTGTGTGTGTGTGTGTGTGTGTGTGTGTGTGTGTATGGTCGAGGGTGAAACAACACAGTGAAAGATTCTTCTTTTCCATTATACAGGGTGCAACACATCTTAATTAGTTTGGTGATGAATGGAGCCTTTTGTGCTTGTTGGGGAGACAAAACAAGAGGTGACCTATGCATGGATAAGCCCAAATCACCTTGAATTAGCTCCATACCTAATTGTGTGTGTGTGTGTGTGTGTGTGTGTGTGTGTGTGTGTGTGTGTGTGTGTGTGTGTGTGTGTTTTGGATATTTCTTATTGAGGAATACATTATTTAGAACAGATCCAAACCAAATATTTAGATCTTTGAGAAACGCTTGTATGAAACTGAAATATGTCTGAATCTCTTGTCCATCATTGTCACATATTTCATTCAAATATGAACACATATTGATTCAATTAATATGGTTAACCTCCATTGAAAATATGTTTATATTATATTTTAAATAATTATATTATTTTTTTAAAATGATGTAAACTTGTTTGAGAAATATCATTTGATTAATAAATTGACTAAACAAAAGAGTTGTTGGTAGTGGACTCATATTTGGTTCAGTGAGAAACACTACAGAACATTGTCGAGATATCAAAATTTCTGAAGAAGGAAATTCCAAATAAGGCCACCATATGAAAAAAGAAAATCATGACAAATGCAGCGGCATGGAGGCATTCGATCAACAGAGCAACAACCAGAAATGAGGACTTACTCATTTTACACACCGGGTGTGTGTGAAGGGTTTGAGATTGAGGCCTTACTCTAATGAGAAAACGCAAATGTGCTTGGGAAAAGCAGAAATGTTCTGGCAAATAACCCCGGCTATTGGAGGAGCTGAGCAAAGACCATCCAGGCCCCTTGGTGTGCTTGTGTTTTTCTGTTGGTTTATGTGTCACTTCTAGGCAGGAACCCTGCTGAGAGGAAATATGTTGTAAACTAGACACCATGGATAATGTATTGCAGAACGTGTCATTGAATGTGTCCCTAAGCGAATACACAAACATACACACACAGATGTCGAGACACAGAGACAGGTGTAGGACCAGGAAAACAAATAAAACACAGCAGTGAACATATGTGAACTATACAAACAGACAGGGACAGAAACAGTCTGTACAGGTATGCAAGCCAGGAGATGCTAAACCATAACAAAGTCACTTTTGTCGTTGGAAAGGACATATACCACTACAGGGTCCACTCAGCTGTAAAGCTTCATCAGAAAGGAAAAGGAGGGCAGCCATGCCACAGGGCACCTTACTCAGGCAGCCATAATTACAGTACAAATCACACTGCTCCTTTCCTCCCGTGTCATTTGAAATCGTGGATTAAGAGCAAAACCAGGTTTTTGAAGCTCGGCCATCTCCGGAGCTTTTCTCCCTGGTCAGTGTGTGTGTGTGTGTGTGTGTGTGTCTGCTGCCTTATCTCATCTGAACCATCCACCTCTCACACAGCTCCCAGTCGATTTTTTTACTCTCCGAGCCAGGGATGGCGGCTTAGAGCCGTGAAACTGGGTCATCCGCCGGGACTTGGTGAAAAAGGCTGGTCACCGGCTGCAAAGCTGCCTGGACCACAGACAGGTAAGGGAGAGAGGGATAGAGGGATTGGAGGGAGGGGGGTGAGTGGAAAGGTCAGGACAGAACAGCGCAGCCCCGTTGCTGGGGGAGATATTTTTGGACAGCGTGCCGGGGTCGCAGCGCCAGGCTGTCAGCCTCCGCGCTCATCTGGTTGCGGGGGCCACAGCCAAGGCAGAGGCAGGAGAGTCTCAAGGTCATGCCCTCCACCTCTTCTGCTGACAGAGAGAGAGAGGGAGAGAGGGATGGAGGAGGCAAGGAAGGGGTGGAAAGGTCAGAGGAAGCCGGACGCCACGCTGCCGTGATGGGCCTAAATAAAACAAGACTCCATTCCTCTCGAGCGTAGGCGTGTGTGCACACACACACACACATACATACACATACACACAGGGCAGCTTTCAGGTCAAGTTGGAACAAGAAAGGGCTGCTGGGTACACACTCTCATTTCTGAGGCGAGTGACAGGTCAGGAGTGTCACCTGTCCACAAGGGCCTCTGGTGGGAAATGCGATATCTCTCCAAGGCTGACCTAGATAGCCCGTCAAAGCGTATAGCTGTGTAAGGAGCGGACATCAAGTGGTCAGGAAACTTGATCAGCCATTACAGTACTAGAGTACATCATTAGAAGTAGTTACATGCATTTGTTTTACAGCTGATATTATCTCAGGTAATTAATTGGTAAGAAACGTTTAAACTAGTCAAGATGTGATGATCCGTGACAAGAAGCTCCTAGAACAAATAATGAATTTATACTTGAAGGAAACAGCTGACAGGTGAAATGTGTTTGTTTTAACATTTTATTGCCATGTAAAATTAAAAATCTCATACCTCCAATGAAAAAGTACTACTCTTAAATAACAAAAAGAAAATCAGGCAAAATAAAAATATTTGGCATTGTGAGTTGAAGTTCGGTTTATGGGGGAGAACACACCTTTTAGAATGTAATTGTTGCTATAGCGATGAGTCAGAATTATAAAATGTACACTGTATTGTATTATCCGTTGGCGTACTACCACCTTTACAAATCTAACCAATAGTATCTGATGTCATGGGGTAGTAAACAGCACACTCTACCTAAACATATATAACACTGTGTTTCTTCCTATTAACATTTAAGTACTGTATTTAACGGAGGTCCTATGGTGATTCATCTCACATTAACCTTAATTAAAACCCAATTGAACACATTAAGTAGATGTGCTGAGTATTGGCACATCCCTGTTTGCCCTGGCACTTGTAGCTGCAGTAAAGGGCGGGGGGGTGGTGGTAACAGGACGCAGCTGCTAAAACAAGGTATGGCTGCTTGTCCAGTACGTCCCTCCTTGCCCCCCGCCCCGCAAACTCACACCATCAATCAATATGCCGTACAATCCGTAGGTGACGCAACACATCCATGTACTTAAGACCACAAATCTAAAAAGTGAAGTCTTTTTCTGTGAGTGCAGCCAATAAAAAGACACAATAATTAATGACAACTCAAAAATTCAAGTATTTTCCGTAAGCCGTTGCTCTGTCTAACCACTACGTCTGGATGAGGGACTAAAATCTATGCATGCAAAAAACTACCGTAACATAGCCGCCCCACCCCTCCCCCCTGCTGAGCGGCGTCTTAAATTCCCTTTCTGTGACTTACTGCAAAGTGCATATTAGAAACAGGATGAGCAAAGAGGCTTGGCTTATTACATCGACATTCTAAACATTTTGTTGCTTAATAGTGTTGCACTTAATATCACACAGTTAAAACATTAAGCTAGCGTTCAAAGGTTAAACATTTTAAAGTTTCCAGGCACTGCCTCTCTGCAAAAACGAGAACATAAAATGACTGTTAAAACACATAAAGCCGCTGATATAAGTTATGAACTAAATTAAATACAGACGCAAAACAATAGATTTTAGCCAGCTAAAATAAGCCTTTTGTTTGTTTACATCGGTTTTCTCAAAGAAGGGATAGCTTTGTTGATATCATTCCATAGCTGCATTCTGCGTCAGCATTCACTGCATTCATGGGATACCTTACAAAATAAATAAATAAATAAATAATCCTTGCATTGTTTAGTATTTGTTATTCTTTCCCTTTTACAGTACCATGACTTGTAACTGTACAGTGAGCAGGTATAATACAGCGGTTACAATGACAGAGAGGGGGTTAACCCATTGTCTGGTATTAATGGGGCTAAAGTTAGGGATCAAGGGTACCGATGGTCTGCTGGTCTAGGTGGAGCTGGTCTGGGCAGGGCCAAACTAAACTAAGCCCAACAAGGCTCTTTATCTATTCCATATGGTCTGGCCTTATTTGGTACCACAGGAGCTTTGGCCAAGGTCCAGGCTCCATCCTGTGTCCAATACTGCCCCGAACTCAGATCCAACCCAGAATTACTGGGGCTAGATTGGCTGGGTGAAGGTCAAGGGTAGTTGAGGTCAAAAGGTGAGGTGTGAGAAGCCAGGGTTGCCATGGTGACCTCAGAACTGGCCCATCCTGGCAGCGAAGAGGCTGTGAGAGCGCGGCATGGCCGAGGAGACGCGGCCAACACTGGACGAAGGCCACTTCATGATGAACTGTGAGGTCACTGGCAGCAGATACCTGGACAGACGGACAAGAGAGAGGGATGGAGGGATGAGGGGAAAGGATAAACATAATGAGGGGATTAGATTTGCAAAGGTCACAGTTTAGAGGTCAGGATGCATTAACCCTCGGCACAGTAACCATACTACCCCAGCTTGTAAAGTACCAACGCTACCAATTACGGTCAGATCACATTTGCACATTGCAACTTTACAATGGCCAGTTAAAGATTTTATAATTCTCAAATGAAAAAAAAAAAAGACAATGAGGACAATGTGTAATCATATGATAGGGTTTGTTCACATTGATTGTCCCTCTGTCAAACTGAAGGCTAAGAAGGTGAAATAAAATGATATTTTCAATTATGTACAAATTGTCAATTTAGTACTGATATCAATTACAGTCCTGTATGACGGCAATAATCAATATGTATCTGCTTGTAGAGTAATCATTTATGGGCCTCATACTGAACAGAACCAGATCGAAGATGAATTTCTTTCAGGACAATAAAGTTTCTTAACGCAAGCTGAATTTTCAACTTTGACCTTTAAGCTTTTGGTATCATGAACAGAAAATCCTCACCTATCATTCCG
>JAXDDW010000304.1:60000-115953 GCA_034670385.1 Hoplostethus mediterraneus | reverse complement strand
AATGTATTGGATCTTACTAAGGAATAAGACTAAAAGATCTGAAAATGTTCTATTGTTCACTGTGGCATAAGGGAATGTTTACGTACATGTGTTTGTGATTTTGGTAACTGAATGGTGGTTGATTCCAAGAACTGGACATATTACAGTTAACCATGACAATCTAATTGTTTGGGGGCCATGTTAGTGGGCTATTTGTTTAAATGTGTTCTTGGTGTTTAGAGGGGCCACCTGTTCATTAAGTGGGGAGGAGTTGTCATATATTGGGATATACTGTATAGAGTTTGACAGTCTGTTACTACCACCTATTGGTGAGAGCCGTACTTTCAGGTAGAGCGAGACCTGAGGGTCACCTGTAGTATGAATGCGGAATAAACGTGGCGACTGTCACATTGCATGCTCCCAGCCATCTCCTGTCTGATTCAATGTTGTAGCACAGAGTACAGTTTAACACTCTTATAAGATACAACATGGCCTACATGCAGTATTCCCTGCCGCTGGTCCTTGCGGATGTCCTGCAGGACCCTGAGGCAAGCTATGTATAAGCCTTACCCTGCACCTGCCCAAACTGTCCCAGGCTGGGAGTAGTGAAAGTTAGTAACCTTCCTCCTATTACGATCGTGTACAGGACCCAAGTGCAAAACCACAGAACACAGAGACGGAGTTAGGAACAAAAAACAGGTTTACTCGGGAACAGTACAAAGGGTGGCAAGGTAGGTGGTGCAGGAGCGTGATGAACAGAGTTGGGAGACAGGGAGACAGGGAGACAGGGAGACAGGCAGACAGGCGACAAGCAGGGAACCGGGAGACAGACAGGCAGGGTAGACAGGCGGTGGTAAGGTCGGCAGGCGGGATCAGGGAAGGAGACTGGATCTGGGTAGAAGATAATCAGGATTAGTAAGGCAAAAGGGAACTCTGAGAGAAACTCTGCAAAGCAGCCGAGAAATGAGACTGACAGGACAAAACAACGATCTGGCGATGAGTGGATGGAAAGCTGGGGTTCTTATGCTGGTGGAGATGAGATGTTGGATGGCAGGTGTGCGGGGTAGAGCGGGTGAGCGGGAGGTGGTGATGAGTCAGGGAGGAGCTGGAGTCTGGAGCCACACCCACCAACACACACACACACACACACACAGACAGACAGAGACAGACAGGTAGAGACTGCTAGGAGGCAGAGGTGGAGGGCGTGACACCTCTATCCTGTCAGCCCCCGTTTCTGCTGCCACCTGCACTGCAGGGAAATCAGGTGGCTCCACTCCCTGCGGCATCACCAGACAGTCCCTGACAGAGCCTGGTAGAACCCCCAACAGTGAGAGATGTCAGGCCAGTCAGGAAAGTTCTTTGGAGGTTTTCCAACCCCCTCCTCCTGGTGACAAAAGATGACCCAGCTTTCGGATGCCTCCCCTCATGAGGCATTGTCCGAGGGTGGCAGAATGCACTGACTAGGGTGGAAAAAGGGGGTTGTGGAAGAGAGGCAGTAGGCGAAGAGAGGCAGCAGCCTGAGAGACTTGCAGTACTCAACTCGTGTTGCTTCATCAGAAACAACTGGCGGTCCAGCCCCAAACCGCCAGCCCTCTGCAGTAGCACACATGCTGGTTCCCACCAGCGTACATCGACACGATATAGCAGTACTGCCTGCAGCCGGAAGGCTGCCATCCTGCTTTCCAGGCAAATCGGACAACACCGGCTAACAACAACACTGTTAGTGTAGCCGAGGTGAGTTCTACCGCTGGGGATGAACACACACTCTCTGACTCAGCACAGTGTGAGGAGGGCTCTGACGAGGGTGAACACAGGAAAGCTGCTGGTCCAGATGGCATATCTGGGCGAGCACTGAAGACCTGTGCTAATCAGGTAGCTCCAGTGTTCACCACAATATTCAACATCTCCCTGGCTGAGTCTGTGGTCCCCGCCTGCTTCAAGAGATCCACTATTGTCCCTGTGCCCAAGAATGCCTCTCCAGCATGTCTGAATGACTACCGACCGGTGGCCCTCACCTCGGTGGTCATGAAATGCTTCGAGAGGCTGATTAAGGACTACATCTGCGCCTTCCTCCCTTGCTCCATGGACCCGCTGCAGTTTGCTTATCGTCCAAACAGATCCACGGATGATGCTGTCTCCCAGGTACTGCACACCACACTCTCATCATATGGTCCACACACACAGACACTCTGGTGAGAAAGGCAAGGCAGCGCCTTTACCACCTCAGGCAGCTGAGGAAATTTAAAGTCTCTCGGAGGATCCTTCAGTCCTTCTACTCTGGAGCTGTAGAGAGCATCCTGACAGGAAGCATCACTGCCTGGTTTGGCAACAGCTCCGCTCAGGACAGGAAGGCTCTGCATTTGGCTGAACGCACTACTCCACTGAACTACAGCAATCTGCCCTAACCGTTATCTCTCCGGTGACTTGATCTTTGCTGGAAACTGAGATAGGTGACATTAATAGTATATATTAATATTTGTTATAGATACTGGATAACCTGGAATATATTGAAAAGCTGACAAACATTGACACAATTAGGAGAGTTAAGATCAACAGCGTTATCGTCCGGATGGGATTAATAGCAGAAATAAAGCTAGCTTGCTAGCCAGATTGCCTTCGTAAGTATGGATGTAGTTTGAGACGTAAAGTTTAAATCCCTTCTCCTTCTTACATGCGGGGGCACTAGATATCAATTGAACAATCCGATGTATAACAGTGATTCGAGGGAGATCTTGAAGACACCTTGTAAAATACGTCATATGTTGCTGACAAGTAGAGGTAAGCAGCATACGGGACCTGAAAGGAAGTCGACATAAGGTTCAAGGTTTTTATTATCACATGCACAAACATTCACAAAAAAGCAAAAGTTGGCAATGAAATTCTTATGCCTCTCTGACACTGAACAAATATTAACAGACATAATTTAAAAAAACAAGAAATATAATAGAAAAAGTACAAAAGTTATAAAAGTCAAAAGTTATAAATTATAAAGTTGTAAAAGTACAAAAGTTATAAATTATAAAGTGTAGCAGAGTGTAAGGTGACCTAGAAGTAAAGTGGCCTGTGGGAAAAAACTGTCTTTAAGTCTGGTGGTGTGAGTTCGGATGCTACGGAACCGTCTGCCTGAGGGCAGCAGGCAGAACAGCTTGTGGCTGGGGTGGAAAGGATCCTTAAGGATCTTGCTGGCCTTCTTCCTGCTACGCTGGTGATAGAGGACCTCCATGGAGGGCAGCTCCGACCTGGTGATGCGTCGTGCAGCGTTCACCACCCTCTGTAGCGCCTTCCGTTTGAGGGCGGTGCAGCTGCCATACCAGGCCGAGATGCAGCCAGTCAGGATACTCTCGATAGTGCACCTGTAGAAGTTGCAGAGTATCCTGGAGTCCATGTTGATCTTCCTCAGCCTGC
This sequence comes from Hoplostethus mediterraneus, assembly GCA_034670385.1. NCBI lineage: Eukaryota > Metazoa > Chordata > Actinopteri > Trachichthyiformes > Trachichthyidae > Hoplostethus > Hoplostethus mediterraneus. The sequence continues at coordinate 112,569 of JAXDDW010000304.1, read as the reverse complement.
GTAGGAAGAAGAGTCGCTGTCTTGCTGTCTTGATGATGATGTCGGCGTGGTGGTTCCAGGTGAGGTCCTTGCTGATGTGGACACCGAGGAACCTGAAGCTGCTGACTCTCTCCACCGCCGCCCCGTTGATGTCGATGGGGACGCGTCAGTCCAGGTGAATGCATTTAACTACCTGGTAGGGTAGAAAACCAGCAGTACTCCAGCCCTCGGGGACAGGATTGGGGGACCACTGCTCTAGGGTGATGACTGCTATGAAAGGGGGTAATTGAAGTCAGGTGATCCAATCAATGAGATGACATTCAGGTGGGTTAGAGGTGTCCTGTCATATAAAAACCCCACAAAGAGTCTGCCCTCCAAAAAAAAGAGATCTGTTGAAGTTCGGAGGACCACCAGGGAAGAGTTGTTAAATCGCATAAGGAAAAGGTTACAGAAGCATTTCCAAAGACCTCCATCAGTCTACAGTCAGACAGATTGGATACAAATGGAGAACATTCAGTGCTACTCTCCCTAGGAGTGGACGTCCAGCAAAGATCACAGTAAGAGCACGCTGCATGATGGTCAAGGAGGGGAGAAAGAACCCAAAGGTAACAGCTGAGGATCTGCAGCAGCCTCTTGAACTTTCTAACGTGTTCACGAGTCCACAAGGAGAAAAACACTAAACAAGAGTGGTGATCATGGAGGAATACCAAGGAGAAAACCACTGCTCTCTATAAAAAACATTGCTGCCCGTCTCAAGTTTGTGGATTGTTGCTATGAGAAATATCCTGTCTGATGCATATAACACAGAATAACTGTGTACATTTTGTCTGTTAGCATCACTACTATAAGACCTGTTTCCTGATTTCCTCTCTCCTTGAGTCTCCTTAAAATCATCTTTAATGTGAAGAAGATATAGAGTGGCACAGCTGAATGCAACACAGCAGACTATTTAGGATAAACCAAGTGCAGACACTAAGACAAGACAACTTTGATATCATTCATAGTACAGAAAACATTTTATTGGTTATTGTTTCCATCTGTTACACATCAGTCTGTTCTCCTGCTACAGAACAACAAACTACTACACAACTGCTACTGTTGGTGGACAGAGTCAAAGAAAATGGCCACCTGGAAGGAGGCGAGGCTACAGAGTCGAGACGTGGGGCTTCATCATACAGGAACTGGCTACAGAGTACAGTTGGCTTCTGGAGAGAGTCGACATTTGGCCACTGTCAGGTAGGTCTCCACCTGTAAACACAATCATCATCATCATCATCATCATCATCATCATCATCATCATCATCATCATCATCATCATCATCCTCCTCCTCCTCCTCATCCTCATCCCGCTTCCTTCCCTACCTTATGCATGTCTTTCTTGAAGCAGGCCAGGAGTTCGTATGTCCTGCGGAGCGACTCTTCAGCCCCGAGGCTCTGGTAGTAGTTCCCATAAGGAGCCAGCTGGAGAGCAGAGTTATCTGGAAAGATCTCAGCACCATCCTGGTTAGCCTGCACCAAGAGCAGGGAGGTTAGTACATTAGTTAGTTAGCTCATTGGTCAGTTAGTGAGGTTCTGGTAGTAGCTCTGAGTTATCTGGAAACATCTGTGCACCACCCTTGTTAGTTTGCAGCAGGTAGGTTAGTTTGGTTAGTTAACATCCTGGTGGCCAAATCCAGAAATATATCAAAAATTGACAATGAATTTAATTCAGCCTGTAGTTTAATTTCTATAGTGTCCTCAAACGCATCATAGCACTAATTTTTGCAATGTGAAAAGCATGGTTCAGTCCAGACATGTTATTCAGTTCAAGCTTCTTGTTAAACCTTTCCTGAACCTTCAGTGTCACAGTTGTAGGAATTACAGCATGTGCACTTATTTTTTTAAGTCAATGGGAAAGAACTGTGCATACGCACAGATTTGATATGAAATTGTGCATATAAACAATTTAAGCAATTTTGTGGCATTCACCAATTTCCTCTCATTTTTAATTTGAGTGGTACAGACCTGGCGTTGTAGATACAACAGTCCCGTTGAACCAATTCCACACAAAGTTAGGCTCTATTTTTTATAAATTGTGTCCTTAGAGTTTCATTGATGTCTGCGAGTCTGTCCGAGTAATTGATGTGCTGGAAATCAACTGCAAAGGTTTTTTTAAATTTCAGTGTCGCCTTTACTAAAACTAATAGTACAGAAAAGGAAGAACCATCCAGAAGCTGAAACCCGTTTTCTCCCTCGGTAAAAGAGACGTACTACTGCCTCATTACTATACTCATTACTCCGTTCCCCTGCTTGACCAATCAGCGCTTGTTTGATGCACACGACCACAGCTATGCGTGGCGCGTTGTTCTGCTCTCTGTAGCGGCACAGAGACGTTTACGTTTATCTTCGCAGAAGTATAACTCGGCCTTAAGGGATTGCACTTCTTGTTGGTGTATGAATTCAAAACTGTGTGTGTGTGCGTGTGCATGTGTGTGTGTTACCCTGATCAGTAGGTGGATTCCAGTCTTCAGATCAGTGAGTTTTGGTGAGATTTGGTTCCTGGGGGCGGAGCCTACTGCCAGAGAACGGCTGGGATACTCCCAAGACTCAACCAAGCGATACGAGATAGACAGCAGCTTCAACACCTAGACCAATCACATTACAGCAGATAGACAACAGATATCTATAGTGTGTATATAAATACACAATCCTAAATATCTAGAAAGTAAATCTAAATTGATGTGAGCCTGTTTTGTCTGCAGTCATGATTGAAGTGAAGTGAAGTGAAGGTTTTAAAGTCCTGACCTAAATCCAACTGAGATGCTGTGAGGAGCTGAGGCAGATGTTCTTTATCTGGGAGATCTTTATGAAGGTTTGAGGTTTAGATGTGGATATAATGTCATTCCCCTATAATATATGAAATAATGACCACTAAGTTTCAAGCATGACTGTGTGTGTATATATATTCTCAAATATGGCTGTCTGACAGTGAATCTCATGCTTTTGAGTGGGGTTTATGGTATATTCTATATTATTTATATACAGTATGGATATATTCCATATATAAATTGTATTCTCACAGAGCTGCGTTGGGTCTCATGCTTGTCGATAGGGCTGATGATGTAGTCAGAGTTACAAAAATCCTGCAGGAAGATTTTATTCAGCTGTCGTTGTTCCTCCGTCTGTAGAGAGCTCTCCTAATACACACACACACACACACACACACACACACACACACACTTTGATTGGCTGTTGAATCGTGATTAAACTGATCAAGTTCCAAGTTGTTGATTAGTGAGTTAGTGAATCCGTTCTCTCCACTGGCTCCCTGTAGCAGCTCATCCAGTTCAAGACCCTGGTGGGACTGTGGCTAACTGAGTAACTGACTAACCAGCTAACTAACTGACTGACTTACGAAGTCGGAGAAGATCCTCTGGGCCAGCAGGTGCAGGTATTGGACTCTGCTGACGGCGATGGAGAACAGACGCTGGCTGTCACTCAGAGGCTGACCGGAACTACTGACCAACAGCACTGACACCAACATACACACTGTTCATGGACAGACAGACAGAGAGACAGACAGTCTTTATTGCATTAATTTGTAAATAGTTTGTAGTTGTTGTTCAGAGGATCTTCGGGATGTCATAGTTTATATACAGTTCATAACAATTCTGTTGGACTGGGATTGTTTCCTCTCTTTGTCTCAGTAGGTTTTACTGGTGTGATTTCACCCTGGTAAACCTGGAATCCATGCACCCCCCCTTCTACCTAACATTCATGAGGGTTCGGTCCAGTGTTGGTGTTGGTCCAGTGATCAGCTATATCTATGACTCAGGTATCTGCTCTCTGCACACCCAACAGAGACGTGGATCTCACAAACTGCGAGTGCTGGCTGATGAAATTCAGTATGTGAATCAAACATCATCCGTCTGTTCCATGACTAGAACCATGGTAGTTAGTGGACTGGACGGTTCTGGACATGAGGTGAACTTGCACACAGTCTTTATTATCACACACAGTTCCTGAGCTGACCAGCCTAGCTGCAAGAGAACACAACAAACTAACCCAACTAATGACACAGAATCAAACTAACCCAACTAATGAAACAGAATCAAAGTAACCCAACTAATGAAACAGAATCAAACTAACCCAACCTGTCTAATTAAACAGAATCAAACTAACCCAACTAATGAAACAGAATCAAACTAACCCAACTAATGAAACAGAATCAAACTAAACCAACCTGTCTAATGACACAGAATCAAACTAACACAACTAATGAAACAGAATCAAACTAACCCAACACAGAATCAAACTAACCCAACTAATGAAACAGAATCAAACTAACCCAACCTGTCTAATTAAACAGAATCAAACTAACCCAACTAATGAAACAGAATCAAACTAACCTGTCTAATGAAACAGAATCAAACTAACCCAACTAATGAAACAGAATCAAACTAACCCAACCTGTCTGATGAAACAGAATCAAACTAACCCAACTAATGACAGAATCAAACTAACCCAACTAATGAAACAGAATCAAACTAACCCAACTAATGACACAGAATCAAACTAACCCGACCTGTCTAATGAAACAGAATCAAACTAACCCAACCTGTCTAATGAAACAGAATCAAACGAACCCAAACTGTCTAATGAAACAGAATCAAACTAACCCAACTAATGAAACAGAATCAAACTAACCGAACCTGTCTGATGAAACAGAATCAAACTAACCCAACTAATGAAACAGAATCAAACTAACCCAACCTGTCTGATGAAACAGAATCAAACTAACCCAACTAATGAAACAGAATCCAATCCAATCCAATCCAATCCAACTTTATTTATAAAGCACATTTAAAACAACACAGTTGACCAAAGTGCTGTACAATCAATCAAACTTAAGAACACAATAAAACACAAGGACCAGTTTAAGAGACAGAATGACAGTAATATAAAAGCAACAAGACCAAACCAACCAAAGTGTGGTGTGCAGTATCTGCACACCACACTCTCTCATCTGGACAGCCGGAAGGGGGGCTATGTGATATTGCTGTTCATTGACTATAGTTCAGCTTTCAACACCATAGTCCCCTCCAGACTGGCTGGAAAGTTGATTGAGCTGGGACTGAACGCCACTGTGGATTAATGGGACTACTGTGGAGAGGGTGAGCAGGTATAAATACCTGGGAGTCCACATCTCCGAGGATCTGACATGGACTACATACACAGACACTCTGGTGAGGAAGGCGAGGCAGCACCTTTACCACCTCAGGCAACTGAGGAAATTTAAGGTCTCCCGGAGGATCCTTCAGTCCTTCTACTCTGGAGCTGTAGAGAGCATCCTCACTGGAAGCATCACTGCCTGGTTTGGCAATAGCTCCGCTCAGGACAGGAAGGCTCTGCAGAGAGTAGAGACTTTTGGAACTACACTCCCCACCCTGCAGGACTTGTACACTTGTAACCAGAGCCTGCAGGATCATGAAAGATCCTCACCACCCCAACAACGGACTTTTTCAGCTGCTGCGGTCAGGCAAGCGCCTCCGTAGTCACGCTGCTAAAACAGAGAGACTGAGACGGAGTTTCTATCCTCAGGCCATCAGGACTGTGAACTCCGACCTCACCAGGGCCCCACCAAGACCCACACACTGCCCCTCTTATACACACACACACTCACACACTTAGGTAACGACTACACATAATTTATAGCTCATTACATTCAAACGATTTCCCCCATCTACCTCTTATTTTATATTTTATATTTCATTTCAAAAGTGCTCTTACTGTATATATTGTGTTGTTTTATATAAGAGCTCTAACTGTAATTATTGTAATTTTATTTTTTTCATACTGTAAATATTGTGTTGGTTTTTTACTGTAAATACCATGTATACTGCCCTCTTGCACATTCCCGTGAGCATTGCCACTTTTCATTTCACTACATGTATGTGTATGTGACAAATAAAGTTCTTGACTCTTGACTCTTGACAAAGAAAAGGAAAAATGCAACTCTCATACTGAGTCAAAAGCCAAGGAGTACAAATGTGTTTTGAGGCGAGATTTAAAAACAGACAATGTAGGGGCCAGTCTAACATGTAGAGGCAGCTCGTTCCAGAGTTTGGGGGCTGCAACTGCAAAAGCGCGATCTCCCCTGAGCTTAAGCCTTAGGTACAACCAGGAGCAACTGATCAGCGGACCTGAGTGACCTTAATGGGACATATCTCTGTAACACATCAGAGAGATAAGGTGGAGCTAGCCCATTTAATGATTTATAAGCAAACAATAAAATCTTAAAATGAATCCTAAAACGTATAGGCAGCCAGTGGAGGGAGGCCAGTACGGGGGAAATGTGCTCTCGCTTGCGCATTCCTGTTAAAAGACGAGCTGCAGCATTCTGGACCAACTGCAAGCGTGAGAGGGAGGCCTGGCTAACACCAACATACAGGGCATTGCAGTAGTCAAGTCAGGTCGTGATAAAAGCATGTCAATCAATCAAACTAACCCAACCTGTCTAATGAAACAGAATCAAACTAACCCAACTAATGAAACAGAATCAAACTAACCCAACCTGTCTAATGAAACAGAATCAAACTAACCCAACTAATGAAACAGAATCAAACTAACCCAACTAATGACACAGAATCAAACTAACCCAACCTGTCTAATGAAACAGAATCAAACACATCTCACCTCTGTCCATGGCTGGCCTGGGTTAGGGTTAGAGCTGGGTTAGTGTTAGGGTTAAGGCTAGGCGGTCTTGAGTGCTGAGCTAGCTGGTCTGATGTCCGGTTAGAGCTGGGTTAGTTGTGTTCTGTTGCTTTGGGTTTTATAGCAGAAAACTTCATGATTAAATTCATGGCATGGATAAGGTGTGTGTGTGTGTGTGTGTGTGTGTGTGTGTGCGTGTGCGTGTGCGTGTGCGTGTGTGTGTGTGTGTGTGTGTGGCTGGCTGGTGGTGGGCATGTAACACCATGGGCATGTTTGCCTTTTAATATAACTCTTTTTATTTATTTTTAAATAATTTCTCTCCCAATTGTTTAAAAGAGGTGAAGTCTTTGTTTTCTATATATCCTTTATCTATTATCATATGTATGTTATATCATGCTTATAGATGGTTATTAATATGGAGGAAACCATTTTATTTGGTGATTTCCGACTAGTTATTGTCCTTTTTAATAAAAAATACATACAGTATTGTAACATATACCCACTATATTACATACAATACGGCTCCTGTAACTAAAACAACACTATTATTATTGTTAGAATAGGAATGAGATGCACTAACTAACTCTAACTAACTAATCACTGTATGATTATCAGAGGACTTGTAACATCTTGTCATATTTCATCGTCATTGATCTTTTATCGATGTAATCTACTTGATAAAATCCATATATTTGTTGTCATCAAGTCCTTAACTCTTTATGATGACAGTATAAAATCAACAAAGAGATGATGTGACACAACAGGCTTAGAGACGTGATCCATCCTGATCAATCTATTCATCTCTGTCACTGATCTGGGGTCGGCCAGTAATAATAATTCAACAGTCAGGCTTGTGTCATGGAGGAAACTGAATACATGCAACACTCCATGACACCGATATACCCAGAGGAACTATGAATGTTAACAAGAACATGACAGCTTCTCAACATACGAACACCTTTTAAAAACAAACGGATACCGACCTCGCACTTGAGTAATGACGCACAAGCACATGTAGACATCAGCAACACTCCTCCCATCACTCCCACTGGTTTGGCAATGTTCTTATACTGTATGTGCACTGTGGAACAGACAGTCGCCAAGATGGACCAGAATGCAATGCAGTCATAAGATATGTTGGTTTTGAGTAAGGGGCATGACATGACTGTAAACTCTCATTCACTGTTACTATCACCGCCACATAAAACAGCTGAATACAAGGTCTCTGGGGGTGGTCAAGAGGCGTTCTGGGAAATAGTAGTGTTATTACTACTATATCTATATAGTGTTATTATTACTATATCTATTACTACTATTATTACTACTGTAATAATAGTGATAGACAAGGCAGGTCGAGGGAAAGATGAAAAAAGTAATTACAACACTTCATCACAAAATAACTCAAGGGATGGAAGGACAGACTGATAGGTTCTGCTTTGAAAATGCTTTGAATTGAAAATGGTACCGGCAAGTATGGCCGCCAAGGTGTGTTGGCTCGCGCTGTTGTCTACGTTTTTGTGTTTTAATGTTGTTTTCTGCGAACCCATACGCATCACTTTCACCCTAAACATTCTACTGGGGATTCTACTGCATCGGATTTATATCCCACTTTTCTCACCTCGTCCGTGGATTTATTGGACATTATAGTGAAAGGTGCTCTGGCCCTTGGCCAGCAGTGAGACGCCGACGGAGAGGTAAACGTGCAGGGGCTCTCGTGCGCTCCCGGAGACGGGGTTACGCACAGCGTTACCGGCAATATTCCTCTCCAATGTCCATTCACTGCAAGAAAATGGACGAAATGTCTCTCATGACAAGGACGGACTTTTCTGTCTCTTCGGCGTTGTGCTTCACGGAGACGTGGTTGTGCGGCCGGACGCTGCCCTATAGCGAGCGGACCGCGGCAAGAAGCTCTCGCGCAAAATCTCCGGTTTATTTATACTTGGGGTACCCTCATTTTTAATTTTTTTATTTGATCCAAACATTGACTACTATTAGAGCTACTAAACGATACAAATAGGATGTTACACGTTTATTTCACGTACTTCATGTGTATCATCCAATCAAGTTACATCACCCACTGTGGTCAGGTCAGCCGTGCTTTCACTTTTGTTATGCGTCTATTTGTGTAATTACGGTAAAGACTCAGCATTGACCCAAAGACGAGGGAGCGACGCCGTCTAAATGAAAAACACCCTACACTAAAACGTGATGGTATTAATCACCCATCAAACTATAATCCGGGCCCTTGGGGACCCATGTAGGCGCCACCATCATTGAAACAGCCAGTACTACATGTCTGCAAGGCAGCTCTTTATAGTGTGTACGGAGTTTCCAACAGGTTTTAATGAACAGTATAACTGGGGGTGTTAAGAGTTTACAAATGATGTTGATGTTACTAATAACCATCTGTCTGGCTGTTTTAATAACAATATATAATATGTTCAGACCTTGTCTATATAGCATGGGAAATCATGCCCTTGCCCCTATGCTGCCATATTTTGCCTGCCTTGAGGAGATAAAGACTTGGATGAAGCACAACTTTTTGCAGCAGCAGCAAATCTGATGCCCTCCATAACCCAGAATAGCTGCCAGGGTCCTGATGAGAGCAACATCAACACATCCTCACTGCACGGGTTTGCTGTACACTGCAGGGTTAAATTCAACCCTTTTGCCCACCTTTGGGTGCATCCATGGCAATGCACCCTCCTACCTCAAAGACGTGCCTCCACCCTAAAGTCCATATGGGGGTGTCAGACAGGGCTCCACACCTTTTTAGATTAACTTGTTATTGTTGTTTTGATGTGATGTATTTTTATTTTATTTATTCATTTTTCATTTGTTTTAATGAAAAGTTCATTATAAATAATAATTATTATTGACCTGTCCATCCAGCAGACAGAGACAGGAAGATGATCCAATTACAACCAACACATCTAAACTTCATATTAACACTGTTCCTCTTTAACCAGTGAAATATTCAAGGCTGTACGGTAGGGCATATGGGTTAGGGTGAATAATGGTTAATATTAACAGTGACAAAGACAAACAAGTCATTTAATCTCCATAGCAGCAATGCATATATTTATTTATAAACGTGGCTATTTCCTGCCTTAACTATACTCTGTCAATGTGAAATAATAAATACATTGTGGTAATACCATCCCAAACAGTACGGAAGCGTATAGTTAACTTTATCCAAATGTTAATGCTAAGTAGAAAATGAAAATGCAATCCCACAATAATGTTTTCATTTTGCACTTCTGCATCATCATTTGAGTCAATATGAACATTACAATCAGAAATCAGAATCAGAAACAGTTTTTTATTCCCAAATATGTTTGGTGCATAACCATAAACATAGCAAGCGTTAATTCAGTTCAGTTGAATCTCCTTGCTCTGAAATGAAAATGCCTTTATTAGACAGTCAGGAGAGAGAGACAGGAAAGATCAGGTGAGACAGGAGGGATGACATGATGACCACTGAGCCATCCATTAACCTGACCTGTCAATCATTCTCTGAAGGCGGGGCAAACTAGGGCTGTTGGTATTCTGGCATCGTTTCGTGGTTGCTGACAGTTTTCAGTATACAGACAGATTAAGAGGACATAACATTTGGATTAAGTTAAGTAGACACTTCCATTAAACAGCAGCTGTGTATTGATGTCCACCAATCTGGTACCAAGAAACTGTAACATACAGCTGAACCACCAGAGGGCAGCGGGGGGGTGGGGGGGAGAGAGAGAGAGAGAGAGAGAGAGGGGGGGGGGGGGGGTAGAGAGACAGACACAGGGAGAGAGAGAGAGAGACAGGTGGGTTACAGCAGCTGTTGAGATGTAACAGAAGACTTCCTCTGCTAATAATGAACAACACTAAAGTAGGAACCTAATGTCTGTCTGTCTGTGTGTCTGTCTGTCTGTGTGTCTGTCTGTCTGTCTACCTGTCTGTCTGTGTGTCTGTCTCTCTGCCTGTCTGTCTCTGCCTGTCTGTCTGTCTGTCTCTCTGCCTATCTGTGTGTGTGTGCAATCTAATCCCCAGTTGATGTAAGAAAAATTCAAATCTGTTGGCAGCCAACACACACACACACACACACACCATGAGTGTCTTGTTATTGGTATTTTACTCTTTTTTTTGGCTATTTAAACTGTTTCCAGGGTCTTTACAAGACGTTTGTGAAGTCGATATCAAATTTTAAAAAAAATCCTAAAACCATCTTCTGTGTGTTTCAGTCTCTCATTTTCTCCATTGTAAAGAACAGGCTGTTTTGAGGGCGTGGAGTTTGTATGTAATGAGCACTGCTCTGATTGTGCTCAGTGCTCATTACATACAACCCATATGCCTGGCAGAGGTGGACAGCAAAGCGCCCATGCTGATCAAGGTAAGCAAATAAGCTTAATGCTGAAATCTACTGTAACCATGGCGGCCGCTCCAGAACCAACACTGAGACCGGACATGTTTGAGCCGGAGTCTGACCCAGAATGGGAAGAGGCAGCTGAGGCGGTTCCACTTAGTTTCTCAATGATAACAATTCTGTGTAATATTGTACTTTGTGTTGTGGATGTGGATGTGTGAGCGACGCTCTCTGCTGTAGCCAGTCTGTTTATGGCTCATGTCCATAAGCTTATTGAATACAACTTGCAGACAATTTAGGATTGACAATTTTGTTGAGCTAGTTAGCCAATATATTATTGGATGCAATCTATTTGCATCCAAACAGTGCAGCCAAACAACCAAACGCGATTGTACTAATGGTGGCTAAAGTTTACCAAGCCTGACACGTTCGACAGACTTATAAAACAGAAACTGGTCCCAACAAATAACTTTAAGATGAGTCCTGACTCCAACCAATAACTTTACTTTTACTTTACTTTACTTTTAATGACTCCAGCTTTAGTTTTCTTACTTCTTCCACGCCCAACAAGCCTGTGGCTAGCCCCGCTAGCTCGTTAGCTAACCAGCAGTGAATATACTAACCAGGCTAATTTGGTAAATTAAATCAAAACATGGTGACACCTACAGATTCCAAGTTTGCAGATGGGTCACGTACCCTATGAATTGCTCCATCTTTAAGCTTCAATTTAGATGCTAATCCTGCTGTGAACTGGCCTCGTTGCTCAAGCAGTCCGACGAGTGATCATCACACACATAAAAAATGAGCTACCTGTAGCTGGGACGTTGCTGTTAAAAATAAAATTAATCCACTCTGTCCTGCATTTTCGCGTGTTGGGAGACTGTGGATCTATGTTGCTGCCTGCATCCTACAACAGAACAACTGGAGAGTTGGGATCTGGCCGTTGTCGTTGTAGCTCCACTGTAATGGGGCATTCCATTGTACTCGGAAAAAAATAGCTCTGACACAAAAAGGCACAATAGATCAAATAATTCAAGTCGGAATTCCCAGTTGGAAACTCGGGATCCAACTTTGTAACGTAATTCGGTTGATCTGAGCTCAACATTACGAGGTAGAAGTCTTTACTAGCGTGCGGTACTAGACTACTAACGTTCACGTTCAGTGATATGCACCGATTCTCTTCACTAATGGCGCTGTAGTAGTTGATGTAGGTCCTCTTTAGATGCTTGTAACATTCAGAGACTTGCCATACCAACATGAGTTCGCTGCGGGCGTCCATGTTTTCCCGAGCAGATGCACTGGAACACATTTAGATTGGAAGTTAGGAATACCAACTCGGAATTATCGATTTCCAAGTACAATGGAATACACCATAAGCAACGGCTTGTGGAGCTGCCTGAGCTGCATTTTGAGACGAGGTAAATGGGATTGGTTGTTCACCTGGGGGTGGGCATGCTCTGAGAGGGGCTGGGTTATGTTAAGAAGCGCCCGTTATGACGTCTAAACAGGCGACTTTTCAGAACGGCCTGTTTCTTGGACCGTTTTTTGAAAAAGGAAACTAGAGAAAAAGGGGGTGACTTCCAGGTCAATGGTAACACGTGGAACATGTAAGGGCGAGGAATAAGCCGTTTTCCATCATATGACCCGTTTAAGGTTTTGTCCTGATGACATCAGCAGCTACGTTACTGGTCATACTGGTTAAGGTCTCGTCTGTTCCCATGAATAAACCAGTTACCAGAAAGTACTTAGTACTACTGTACTTCCTCTTACTATTAAACTATTAGTGCTGCTGGGTACATCAATGTACCCATAATGCAATGCAGAGTCTAAAACCAACAGCCACAGTAACCAGTTTTAACATGGGTTAACCCTAAACCAGTTTAGTTGATGAACCAGGTTCTGGTCCTGATGTTGATTTCTACTTCATGTTCTCACAGGTCTGATAATTATCAATCAATCAATCAATCAATCAATCAAGCTAAAGTTTAATCTCATCTTTTGGTATGGCAGGAAGCGCCGTCATGTGACAACAGGTGATGTAAAATTGGTAAATACAATTAGAGATTTTGCATTTAAGTGCCTGTAACTGGCCTTGTACAGCTTTGTAATGTTAGTTAATAGTTTAGTAACCAAACAGGAAGTTCTTCATCATGAACACAAAATAACCCGAGTACAAAGCATTAACATGTTAACATTAGTTAAAGGTTGTTCATCATTCATTCATGTATTTGCTAAGGAAACCTATAAACTGTTACCACATATACAGACTACAGATTCTAACTAGAGTAATACCACAAATTCAAGATGTGTTTTAAGGTTTATTGAAACTTTGAGTTCAAAAGAGTCAGGACAGAAAAAAGTCCAGTGAAGGATAATAGGAGACAAGGAGATAAATCATGTCCTTGTTACATTATGAAAGGAGACTAGAAGCTAAGTAGACGAAGAGAAAAGGAACGAGGAGAAAGGAGAAAGGAGTCCCAAGGCCTGAGGAGCAGCAGGTGAGGACCTGAAGGAGAGCTGGTGGTCAGGAAGCAGGATGGAGATGGAGGTGATCACCCAACAGGATGGAGAGCTCACTGACCCGTCGCTTCAGCCGGCCATGATGTGTTTCACAAACGCTGACGAAGAGAGAGAGCGTTATCCTTTATGCAATATATTAATAGAAAGTAATCTGTGTGTGTGTGTGTGTGTGTGTGTGTGTGTTACCTTCATAGTTAATACAACCATTGGCATCCTCTTGTCCTATCATCAGCTGGTCCACTTCTCCTTCTGTCATCCTCTCCCCTGATAGCATACAACAAACAATACTATCAGCTGTTCCTAGTCCAGGGTTGAATGACTGGGTTAGCTGGTTACCATAGCAACAACTCCTTAGGATGCAACTCAGTCAGAATTAGAATAACATCAGTGGTGATAGAGGGGTGATAGAGGGGTGATGTCAGTGGTGATAGAGGGGTGAGGTCAGTGGTGATAGAGGGGTGAGGTCAGTGGTGAAAGAGGGGTGATAGTGTGTGTCCATACCTAGTGTGGCCAGTACATGTCTTAGCTCTGCCCCCATCACAGTTCCGTTTCCTTCCTTATCAAACACTCTGAGGCCTTCCACAAAGTCCTCGTATGTCCCCTGTTCTCACACACACACACACACACACACACACACACACTGAAGTAGTACTCTTGCTGACTAGAGTGAATCTCAAATTATTAAAGACACAACTGTTAAAACAGTTTACACTGATAATGTATATACATTGATACATTATTATATTGATACATACATATATATTATATATACATGTCATTTTATACTGTATATTATATATATGTTGTATGTATATGTTTATACTGTAGGCAAAGTGCTGATTGTTTTTTCACCAACGTGACTTTAACTGAGCTGACCTGGTGATGAGCTGAAAGGCTTTATGGTACCTGGTCTTTAGACTGAGCCACATGCTGCAGCATTGGCAGGAAGGTCTCAAAGTCCACCAGCTTCCTGTCCATATCTGGATGACAGGAGAGGAGTTGAGAAGCTCTGCTCAATAGTGAGCTCTGCCAAACGTTCAGACATTTATCTTTCATCATCAGTGACAGAACTACCAGAATCTAGAAGATGAGTCGTCTACCATTAACTTCAACAGTTATTAGCAGAGGCTCTCCGCCTGGTTAGCATCACATAGCCCTGAGGCCTCCTGAGGCCTCGTGTCCTGGCTGATGGTGGTGGTCTGCTGTTTGCTCTGATTTCTACCAAACCTCAATCCCCCAGGTGAGTGTGTCTACCTTCAGCCTTGGGTCTTCCCAGAACTCGGTGGACATCGGCGTTGGTTGGGTTCTGACCCAAAGCCCTCATCACGTCTCCACACTGAGAATAAGTGATCTTCACCTGGTTGTCTGAAGTCCTGTCAAACAGCTGGAAGGCCTCCTTAAACTCTGAAACACACACTAGTATTAGTACTAGTATTAGTACTAGTATTAGCCACACCTTCAGGCTTAACTGTTGTTCTGTTTGTGTCATACCCCCAGTTGGAGGTAGTTTCACCCGAGCTAGGCTTGTTAATTGTCTGGGAGGAGCCTCCACGCCTGGTAGACAACGAGCAGTCAGCGGAACCAGTCTTAAACCACTGCTGCTTTGAAAGCGCCTGGCGAACAAAGGCAACGGGCGACTTCTTCAAGTCCGACTTCTTCAAGGCCCGACTTCTTCAAGTCCGACTTCTTCAAGGCCGACTTCTTCACGTCCGACTTCTTCACGTCCGACTTCTTCAAGGCCGACTTCTTCAAGTCCGACTTCTTCAAAGAATGGGTGCTTCTTCTTTTCATATTATGATTTCAATTCTGTCAAAATTCTTATCAATAATGACTTCCTCCTGTTTCTGTCAATAGTGCCTCACTAAGCCCTTGTTGCTCCCCTGGGGATCAATAAAGTCTCTCTCTCTCTCTCTCTCTGAGTCATAGCTGGGATTCTCCCTTCCTCCTTGTCTTTATAGTCATTTATTGTTCCCTTCATTCTGATGTTACTCCATTTGTTCAGCTTTGGAAATCTTCCCACCATTGCAAAAGCCTTAAAGCTGGCCCCACATCTAAAACTTGCTATCTTACTTTATCTAGCCTGGCAGGGCCGGCCCTAGACCTTTGGGGGCCCCTACAGGATTTGGTTTGGGGGCCCCGTCATTGTAACGTGTTGCCACTTCACATGGCGCTGAACCAACTTGTATTGTAAATATTAGTTTAAGCACACCTAATGTACAAATAAGCATGTAAAACCTAAAGTGGGACCTATTAGCAGCAACACTATCTTTAAATACAGTATTTGTCTATTACCCCCTCAGTACCAGAGAATCCTGGGAGTGCTTGTTTCGTGGGGGGCAGTAAATTACTTACCTTTGTCCATTGTCCATTTCGCCGTCTCTGAGCTTATTGTTTTGTCACTATTTGTTGGCAAAAATGGCACAAAATGTTGTCAGTTTTTGTTAAGGAAGTTCAATGTTTATTTCATTATTGTCTCGTGTTCAAAAAAATGTGTTCAAAAAATATATTTTCTAGGGGGCCCCCAGAGACCAATGGGTAGGGCCGGCTCTGTAGCCTGGTCTGATAAAGGGGAAAAAAAGTCAGCAAAAAATACTGACTTTCAAAATATATGTAACATACAGTGTGTATACATATATATGTGTATATATAACATATTGCCAGTATGTGTATTTTAAAACAAATGATCACACCAATGTGATCATTCATGTGATCAAATCATGTGATTTAGATCATATGATCATTTAAGTAATGTTAATTTTCACACATTAGTACAAAACGTGAAAACCTAAAGGTGTCCCACTTCATATGTCAACTCACCTCACTCATATCTGTGTGTGTGTGTGTGTGTGTGTGTATGTGTCTGTGTGTGTGTGTGTGTGTGTGTGTGTGTAGTTTTACCTTCAATCTGATCAGCGCTGAACTCAATCTGAAAGGACAAAACAGAATCCTACTGGTCAGATGAGAACGTAGATGTAAGACGTGTTGCTATCTTGGATAAGAGCATGTTATAGCTATATATACAGTGGTGGCCAAAATTATTAGAACACCTGACAGATCTGAAAATATTGACCTTTTCTTGCCTCCAAAACATGATTTAATTTCATAATGTTCATGAAACATGCAGATGGTTGCTCTGAGCACAACAAATATCAGATGAAGTGAGTCCTACTGTTTTGATCCACTTTTAACTTTAATATTTGGTATGTCCACCTTTTGCAGCAATTACAGCAGCACATCTCTCTGGCATAGTGTCAATATATTTCCTGAGAACTTGAACACTAATGTTATCCCGCCTTCTGCAACTCAAGCCAAAGGCTTTCCTTTGAATGTACAATAGATCTGTCCAGTTTATTGTCCAACTCGCCCCAAATTGTTTTTTGTAAGGAAAATGACGTAAATCTCCTTATGATGGCTCTATTCTATGGTTTATAGAGCATAATGATGACTTTGTATATATTTCATTCATTTTATGGGTATTTTAATGGCCAATTGAACAAAAACAACTGAAACCTCTTAAATATGCCAAGTGTTCTAATAATTTTGGCCACCACTGTATATATATATATATATAAATATATAGTGTTACTGATGCCAGTCCAGGTGGATGAGTGTTATTGATGCCAGTCCAGGTGGATGAGTGTTATTGATGCCAGTCCAGGTGGATGAGTGTTACTGATGCCAGTCCAGGAGGATGAATGTTACTGATGCCAGTCCAGGAGGATGAGTGTTACTGATGCCAGTCCAGGAGGATGAATGTTACTGATGCCAGTCCAGGAGGATGAGTGTTACTGATGCCAGTCCAGGAGGATGAATGTTACTGATGCCAGTCCAGGAGGATGAGTGTTACTGATGCCAGTCCAGGAGGATGCCAGGATGAGGACCGGCCAAGTCTCTTGTACAGATTGTTTGAATTAAGAAGTGAGTGAGCCGCTGGGCAGCAACTTCATCCAGCATTTATTAAAAGAATGGGATATTGGAAATATATCTGTCATTTTTCTGATCTTCAAGGCTGAGGCTGGTCTTAGAATGAGGTCTGGCTCGGTTGAGATGCAGAAGAATCTGAGTTCTGATGTTTTCTTTTTAAGACTGACTTTGAGATCTGGTTAGAGGGGTAGGTAGAGCTGACTGCACTTCATTTGTAGCAGGTGTGTTACTTAAATGGCAATCTATTAGATGATTGGTTGTTGTGACTCGGCTCTTCCGCATCCTGGCTCCACAATATGGAGTGACCTTTGACCTCCCCAATCCAGTCAGATCAGTAGAGTGACTCCCAATCTTCCATCGTAGCCTTAACGCCTCACGTTATATTCTCCTCACTGAATCACTTCCACTCTCTGCATCTTCCTGCTCTGATGAAACAAATTGCCTACCACTCATTTGTATTTCTATTCTTTAGCACTTTTACACACATTTATTGTTTGGATCTGTTGACCTCATTATTGTTGTTTGCCTGTAATGTTGTTGATGTTGGAAACAACCTCATTAGAAGTCACACTGGATAAGAGAGTCGGATAAGTGAGTAAGAGGAACTAAACATGAGACAGTAAAAACACTTGTTAGATGTTTCAGGCTCCTGGGACATCAGTGATGATGATGATGATGATGATGATGATGATGCTTCAGAAATAGGTCTATTACTCACCGCTCCCATCCCGAGCAGGTGTGTGTGTGTGTGTGTATGTGTCAGCTGTGATCTAAGTATATCTGAGCTGGTGACAGAATAAAATGTAACCCAATCTTCCAAAGAGCCCCACTAGTATTCCCTATTGAAATGTAAAGCGCATCACTTCCTGTCTCCAGAGGGTTTCTCCCAGGAAAGACCAACCTGACACCGGGTGAGAACAGCAGATGGAGAGGTGGATCACTATTGCTCTCGTATTTGGCCATAGAGGAGCAGAACGAGACTTTAAGTACTGACGGCTATTTCCATGGCACGGTGTCACGGTGATACGTCAACTGAGCCGCTACCACTTCCTGTTCCTGTTCTTAAAGGAAATGTCCACCCTAACCCACAGTTGGAAACAGCTGTTGCCGATGTACCTTGTATCTTGGGATCCATTTTGTTGTTTAGTGGTTGTTTTGGCGGCCGGTTGGCCTAGCGGTTAGAGACGCCGAACCATCACGTTGTCGGTTCGGTCCCCGGCACCACCAGGAGGGTGTCTTCCAGCTGTGAGCTGGTGATTGATGGTACGTTGAGCAAGGCACTAAACCCCAAACTGATCCAGGCGCTCTGCCCCCTGACCTGAACATGCCTGTGCATGTGTGTGGGGTGACATGTTGTGTGTATCCAGTCATGTGTGTGTATGTGACGAATAGAGTTCATTCATGAAACTGTTTCATATACAGACAACGTACTGTCATGATGAGTTGAATAGGAGACACATTTTCATTGATCTAAAACATCAACGCTAACCGTCAGGTTTTGGTGTCAGCCCCTCAGAACCAAAGAACAAGGGTTAGGGTTAGGGTTAGGCTTCTTTTTAGACCGATGGTCAACAACCATCCATCCTAGAGGAGGTTAGGGTTAGGGTTAGGCTAACCCTAACCATCCTAGAAGAGGAGGAGTGACTCATCTCTCCACTGACAGGAGCCTCAATACTCCACATTACATTACATTACATTACAGTCATTTAGCCAAAGTGACTTACAATAAGTGTATTCAACATAGGTAGGCAAGAAAACTACTAGTCACCAGAAATCGTAAGTGCATTTCCTTCCTAAACAAGCAACTAAGAGCATAACTAGTGCTAAGGTAAAAGTGCAATAAGTTAGCAACCTACTTTATCTTAAACAAATGAGACAAATAAGAGAATCAAATAAACAAGAGCTAAGATAAATAAGTGTATCCAATGAACAAGAGCCAATAAACAAGAGGTCAGACGTATAATTGACGACAAATAGGCAAGGCTAGGAGGAAGGGTCAGGGTAGTGTTTCCTGAAGAGGTGGGTTTTCAGCCTGCGGCGAAAGATGGGCAGCAACTCTGCTGTCCTGACATCAGTGGGGAGTTCATTCCACCACTGTGGGGCCAGGACATAGAAGAGCCGTGACCGTGTCGATTGGCCGCAGGGACCTCTGAGCGACGGGGCAACCAGTTGCCTCGAGGCAGCAGAGTGAAGTGGTTGGGCGGGGGTGTAAGGCTTGACCATAGCCTGGAGTTAAGAAGGAGCTGTTCATTTCACTGCCCTATAGGCTAGCACCAGGGTCTTGAACTGGATGCGAGCTGCTACAGGGAGCCAGTGTAGAGAACGGAGAAGGGTAGTTGTATGGGAGAACTTGGGGCGGTTGAACACCAGTCGGGCTGCAGCTTTCTGAACAAGCTCCAGAGGTCAGATGGCAGACGCTGGGGCACCAGCAAGGAGGGAGTTGCAGTAGTCCAGGCGGGAGATAACCAGAGCCTGGATGAGCACCTGCGCTGTCTTGTCAGTGAGGAAGGGGCGAATCCTCCTGATGTTGTAGAGGAGGAATCTGCAGGAGCGTGTCACTGATGCGATGTTTGCCGAGAACGACAGTTGGTCGTCCGGGGTCACACCCAGATTCCTCGCAGTCTGAGTTGACGTCACCACAGCATTATCAATGGTGATGGTCAGGTCTCGGTGCAGACAGCCCTTCCCCGGGAGGAACACCAACTCAGTCTTGTCCAGGTTGAGCTTCAGGTGGTGCATCGACATCCACTCGAGATGTCAGCCAGACATGCAGCAATGCTGCCTCCACTTGTGTGTCAGAGGGGGGAAATGACAGGATCAGCTGGGTGTCATCTGCATAGCAGTGGTAGGAAAAGTCGTGTGAATGGATAACAGAACCAAGAGATGTTGTGTAGAGGGAAAAGAGGAGAGGACCTAGAACCGAGCCTTGCGGAACCCCAGTAGTGAGCCTGCATGGTTCTGACACAGACCCTCTCAGCGTCACCTGGTAGGAGCGATCCGTTAGGTAGGATGCAAACATGAAGAGTGCAGAGCCTGAGACACCCATCCCCTCAAGGGTGGAGAGGAGGATCTGGTGGTTCACCGTGTCAAACGCTGCAGACAGGTCCAGGAGTATCAGGACAGAGAAGAGAGAGTTTGCTCTAGCGGCATGGAGCGACTCTGTCACTGCCAGGAGGGCAGTCTCGGTCGAGTGACCCACTTTGAACCCAGACTGGTGGGGATCCAAGAGGTTGTTCTGGTGGAGGTACAAGGACAGTTGATTGAAGACAGCATGTTCAAGAGTTTTTGATAGAATTGTCTGGGAGGGGCCTGCACAACTCAAGGTTTATAGTCAGTCCAGGCAGAATTTTACTCCAGTGTGTATTTAACTTCTGGAGGGATTCTGAACTACTTGACTCATCTAGAATAGTCTGAGTATATTTTTCTTGCTTACCAGGTTGCTGTTAGCTGTACTTTGACAATACACTGCACTGATAAGATATCAGCACAAAGTGAATGATACAAAGACTGATAGACAGACAGATGGACAGATAGACAGGCTGGCAAACAGACAGATGGACAGATAGGCAGACTGGCAGACAGACAGATGGACAGATAGACAGACAGACAGATGGACAGATAGACAGACTGGCATTCAGGTAGACAGAAAGACAAACAGACCTTGATGCTGTGGGGGTCGAAGTCGGGTTCTTTAGCAGGTTCTGGTTCTGGAGATGCTTTCACTGCTTCCTTCTTTGGCTCTGGCTTCTTAGGGGCCATGATGGGCAGACGTCCTGATGGAGAGGTAGAATCAGAGAGAGGAGAAGAACAGGGTGATGAAGGTAAGAGAGGAAGAGGAGTGATTTCAGTAGAATCAGAGAGAGGAGAAGAACAGGGTGATGAAGGAAAGAGAGGAAGAGGAGTGATTTCAGTAGTATGCTGCGAGGAGAGACAGAGGACATCTCTCTCTGTCGACGGCTTTTAAAACCTCATGAATGTCCAAGTAAGGTCACAAGCTGAAATTCTCCCAGGCCTTCTGCTGCAGAGAGACAACCTCCAAATAGAAATGAATTCTACTATTCTCTACAGAACAGAACTAACCTCCAAATAGAAATGAATTCTACTATTCTCTACAGAACAGAACTAACTTCAAATAGAGTGGAAGGAATTCTACTATTCTCTACAGAACAGAACTAACCTTGAATAGAAATTAATTCTACTATTCTCTACAGAACAGAACTAACTCCAAATAGAAATGAATTCTACTATTCTCTACAGAACATAACTAACCTTGAATAGAAATGAATACTACTATTCTCTACAGAACAGAACTAACTCCAAATAGAAATTAATTCTACCATTCTCTACAGAACAGAACTAACTCCAAATAGAAATGAATTCTACTATTCTCTACAGAACAGAACTAACTTCAAATAGAAATGAATTCTACTATTCTCTACAGAACAGAAGTAACTTCACATAGAGTGGAAGGAATTCTACTATTCTCTACAGAATAGAACTAACCTCAAATAGAAATGAATTCTATCCTCTGTAGACAAGGAGTTGCACTAATGGAGTCGGCTGCTCCTCTCAGATTAGATTGGAAGTTTTTTTTAACACCTTTTTCAAAGCACATAAATATTCTTACAAATACAGAGACGGTCAAGTTTTTTTTTTTTAGCCCTTTCATAGGCGGTTCTGAGGAGGGGCCAACAGGGGCCAGTGTCCCTATGACAATAAGCTTGGGCCCCCGTGGCCCCCTCTAAAAACGAGGAGTCTAAAATAATAGAGAATCATGTTTTTGCGAACCAAAAGTAACTCAACATTGTAGTCGGAGCCATTAAGGTGGTGCACTGCTATGAAAATTCAAGCATGAAAAGAAGTGAAGGTGAGTCAAACGAGTTCATTTGTTACACAGCAGAAATTGAAAAAGTATGGAATTATGAAATGAAGTTTAAGGTCAGAAAACATGTTATCGAACTTGACTGTGGTCAAGTGAGCTGCATGTTAAATGTACCTACCTGGCCAGCAGTGCAATAGATGACAGGACAAAATAAACAGTTGAGTGTCTGTGGTCTGCCAGGACTCCTTTAGTTCGGTGTATGTCATGCAGGCCATGGGGGTCAGTGTCTTCAGTGGACCAGGGGCTAAATAGATGGTGTATATAGATCCAATGATATGATCCTGGCACCTGCCAGTAACAGTGACACTCCTTGGAGGTGGATCTGGGACGTGTTTTCAGTCTTACAATTATCAACCAATAGTGAATGTAGCCAATGAATTACAGTCAGTGCCAAAATTGTCATTTTCAGTAATCCAAAACCACCACATGTCATTGAAGGCAGGAAAGGAACTATTAGGCCTGGTGAAGTACTTTTCCACTATTGTTTTTAAGGAAACAATTATTTGCAACAATTATTATTTATATCCTTCGCTGCCTCCTCTCTGCACCACTCCTCCATCAGCATAGGGGGGCACTATTTGACAACATAAGACTCAAAACCCTTTCAGTTGGTTGGCCAGTAATATTTCTCCAGGGACGGTTTAGGGTTACTGAGCTCCATAATCCTTTCTAAACCTTTTGGGTTCCACTTCCTCCCTGTTTTAACTGTGGGCGCTACGCTCCTAACCACTGGATCCTTTGTCTGGGTCAGAGTCATTTTTAGTCTAACCATAGCTCACTTGTACTGTCAGGCTAGATATCGGTAATTCGATGTTGAGCCATAGACCTCACAGGGTGATATCTAGGTGAAATGCCCCTTGTGAAAATACAACTCAGTGGTTACCAGGCAGTTATCTAACAAGTAGTGACCTAATTGGGTCAGTCACACATGCACTGTACAATTAAACACAACACTAAGGAAGCCCCCATATTCACACCACATACCACCCACGAGTCACAAGAGTGACTCGAATTTCAAAGGATATGTTGAGCACAGAATTGTATTTTGGTTTTCTCAAAACAGTATTGTTTAGGATTCAGTTATGCTTCAGTGTTTATTTATTCTCATTAGTTTGCATTGGCATATGTCCTATTGAATTCCCTTCAATTCTTCACTTTATACCAACATCTTTGATGGGGTTGGAGTGTAAAAATCATAAGCAGTGCAAAAGGGTGTCCAATGTTGACAAGTATTGTTTATTGGACAGATGTTTTTGCTGTGTTTTCCTTGGAATGCACTTCTACGGACTTGCACTTGCCATTTGAGGCCCCGGGGCTGAAGAGCCCCGGGGCGTGCAAGGGCTGAAGAGGCCCTTGCACGCCTTACTATCTCTTGTACCTCTTTCCACCTTGGTGGGCTAACATCACACTGACTGTCTATCTCTCCAACAGGTGGAATATCGGGGGGAAGCACTGGCTCTCTAAACCTTTCCCTGTCTCTGTGCACTTCCTCCAGATATCCCTCAAGCTCCTGTTTCGATGCCCTAAGGCTACCATCCATCTTCTTACTAAAGAACGACTTCACAAATCTAAATGGATCCTTGTTGAATGCTATTGTAGCTCACTCTTTCTTTTTCCTGTTTTCCTAATGTTCTCTGCTCTTCTTAACACTGCCAATCGATCCTTCACATCTGACTGCAAACTATAAATACCTTCCTTCTCAACCTCTGTAGCCTTCCTCCACTGCCTCCTAAGCTGTGTTCTCTCCCGGATTAGTCTATCTCTTGTTGGATTTAACTACCTCGACATCTAACTTCTTCCTTTTCTCAAAGCTGCCAAACCTTTCTACTCCATAATCATAAATAACAACTCCCATTTTCTCCAACTCCATTACTCTCAGCAGTTCCTTTAAGCTTGTCTAAAACCCGAACCAAGTCACTATTGATATCTTCCCATTTCCTGCTTTCTACCGTCCCTGGCCACTTGACTCGGTTTCTGAGCACTAATCTTCTCCCTTTTTGGCTGGTTAGCCTCTCTGCCTTGCTCAGTGCTAGAACCTGCTTCTACATCAGGGGAGCTGATGTCCTGTGAACTGTGGTTTACTTCCTGTCGCTGGACTTCACCCGACTGACTTGACATACTTCTTAAGAAATAATTATCAATGTGGGGTCCCTGTGTTCCCTCTAACAAGCACCTCTTCCTCCCTTGGTGTATTCTAAGGCCCTTTAAGGTTGTCACCTTCTGCCAGCCATACAAGCAAACCTGAAGCTTCTTCCCATCTACCTCTGAACTAGTGGCTTCCACTGACATGTTCTCCCTACTCATAGTGTTATCTGTTCCAGTTTCTATATCCATGTCAACCATCAGGGTTACCTGTATTTGTCTCTGTAGCTACTGAGGGTGTAACCAAATGGCCTGTCTAGTCTTGGCTATTGCAGCAATGAGTCCATTGCAGCCCCATTTTTTGGTCTATTTCCTCCTGTCAGCTGTCTTTCCATGCTCTCACAAGGTCTTTCCAGTATCTGGGCAGGTTCTATATCACACTGATCCTCATCCTCAATGAGGCTTTCCTGTCCCTCTTTACTTTTAACTGTCTCATAAAGACAAATATGCCAACAAGTAATCTTACAAAAAAAAGAGTAGGCGTGAACTCACTACAGTGATGTACAGGAGTACGTGCCTTTACCAAGTGCTGTCTGTGGCCAGGGACCAGTGTCACCATTTAGTGTAGTTGGTTTTGTGTAGTTTTCCTTGGGACTTGGTGGCTGAGTTGGAGGTTAGTGAACAGAGAAATGCTCACCACAATCCAACAATACAGGCATTCAGAGACACATACACTTTCTTTGTGTGTCTCGTAGGGGGTGGGGCTGTGCGGAGTCATGTGGGAAAAGAATGACGATCATGGATAGAAATGTGTTTTCATTTATAGTGCAGTTTTACTGCATGAGGTTTCATAGCCTTTGCATATATTTCCAAGGACGTGTAACCGTTGGGACGCTCTGAGTGTCAGTTGGCTGTTGAATGAGGACAATGTCCAGTAGCCATGGCTCAATATGTGGTTCAGACAATTATAGTGATACATGTTACTCAATAAACATGAAAGTATTTCTGCCACTGTGTCAAAGCAGTCCATCTCTCTGAAACACAGCACAGGCCCGTTGGACGTTTCTAGCTGATGCAACATTATTTACCTCTGCAGTGAAAAAGCACAAAGGGCTGATGGCCTCCAGATTCAAGCTCCACCACTTCATGAACATCAGGACTTACAATCAGTCCCTCCAGGATGTTGCGATCGCAAGATCGCAACATCCTGAACTTGCAATTTTGCCAAAACCCGAAATATTCCCGCATAAAACGGTTAAATTGGCACAATGCTTCCACATTAACACTCCTACATGTTCAGGAGGTTGTTTTTTTTATTTAAATATGCAATTTGCACCATTTGCTTTCTTGCTATCCTGAGCCTTTGATATAGCCTAGCCTAGCCTTTTCTCTGAGTCAAACTGGCAGCGCTGACAATCCTGACAGATTAGAGCGAGACGGGAACGTGACGGGTCAACTAATGATGTGATGGTGTTACACCATTTACACAGCGACTGCATTAGTGGTGTAGAAAACGTTAATCTTATTACTATATTTTGTAAAGCATGCTAGTTGGCTATAAGGTAGCACCGGACATACACCACCCCCCCACTATCGGCACAGACCAACCACTCCCACTCGCCTTCTTCTATGTCTTCCAGTAAAATGAACTACAAACCTACATATAATTTAATGTACATGAAATATGCAGAAAGTTATTTTTCTGTCCATGTCCCCATCATTTTAGCTTTTCTTGTGCTGCAGGTCAGAACACAGCTCATTCATTTTTAAGTACTAATAATTGACCATCATTGAGAAAAATGCAACAAAATCGGCAGATACAAATTACAATAGTGAGACACTGGCAGTCAGTCTGCTTTCTATATTTGTATAGCAGTGAAAGGATACAGATATACTCCAAGACAGACAATTACAGACAAAGACAATTATTAGATAAGACATGCCTTTATTGATCCCCAGAGGGGAAATAAAGAGGGAAAATTAAAATGGCCTATAATCGAGATTGTCATCTATATTTATATATCTATATTTCTCCAAACCGATTTTTATGACAAGCTACTCGTTTCGGCTAAGCGACTGACATATTATGAATCTGACTGTAGTTACTTGTATTTGTTTACAGGCCAGTCTTGCCTGGACCAATATGGCGGCGACGTTGACGTATGATCCACA
Source organism: Hoplostethus mediterraneus (assembly GCA_034670385.1). Taxonomy (NCBI): domain Eukaryota; kingdom Metazoa; phylum Chordata; class Actinopteri; order Trachichthyiformes; family Trachichthyidae; genus Hoplostethus; species Hoplostethus mediterraneus. Next base: position 85,969 of record JAXDDW010000304.1, on the reverse strand, counting down.
GACAAATGCGGCGTCTATGTATACATGTCTATGCAAATATATTATATTTGTCTGTCTGTATAACAGGTAGAGTTACAAAATGCTGCCAGGCGAGTTGTTGCCTTATTAAGAAGTGCCTTGGCTAATGAAGCAGAGCCATCTCAAAACCGTAAGTATGTTGTGAAACTTGTGTGATGACGAGGCAGTGTGTGCCATTCCCATAAGATTCAAGATTCAAGATTCAAGAAGTTTATTTGTCACATACACATACATGTAGTGAAATGAAAAGTGGCAATGCTCACGGGAATGTGCAAAGGGCAGTATACATAGTACTTACAGTAAAAACCAACACAATATTTACAGTAGGGAAAAGAAAGAAAAAAATTACAATAATTACAGTTAGAGCTCTTATATAAAACAACCCAATATATACAGTAAGAGCACTTAATAAAATATAAAATAAGAGGTAGATGGGGGAAATCGTGTGAATGTGATGAGCTATAATTTATGTGTAGTCGCCTAAGTGTGTGTGTGTGTGTGTGTGTGCATGTGCATAAGAGGGGCAGTGTGTGGATCTTGGTGGGGGCCCTGGTGAGGTCGGAGTTCACAGTCCTGATGGCCTGAGGATAGAAACTCCGTCTCAGTCTCTCTGTTTTAGCAGCGTGACTACGGAGGCGCTTGCCTGACCGCAGCAGCTGAAACAGTCTGTTGTTGGGGTGGTGAGGATCCTTCATGATCCTGCAGGCTCTGGTTCTGCACCTCCTGGTGTACAAGTCCTGCAGGGTGGGGAGTGTAGTTCCAATACTCTCTGCAGAGCCTTCCTGTTCTGAGCGGAGCTGTTGCCAAACCAGGCAGTGATGCTTCCAGTCAGGATGCTCTCTACAGCCCCAGAGTAGAAGAACATATGTCTGTGCAGCCATTTAAAACAATAACACCAACATGGCCGGCAGAAGCACACTGATATGTTTCAATGACACCTTTACAGGCCATGTTATTTTCAGGCCTTCTAGATAATGTTTCAATTAATGCAACCTTTAGATATAACTTTAGATATTACTATATTCTCTGTTTTGCTCAGTATATTTAGCACCTAGGGTTTTATAGATAGTTTTGAGTTGTTTTCACAGATGAAGTACAGGTTCAGGGAGAGCAGGTGACAGTAGGCAACAGACAGCCTGCTACACAGGGACAGCAGCAGTCTGCCCTTGGCAACAGGGAGCAGGCCGGGACAAGGCAGCGTCAGGTAGCACAGGGGCAGCAGAGGTCCCCTGGCTGTCCTTGTCCAGCAGGAAATACAGTGGAGCACAATATGGCCAGGTTTGGATCTCCTGTAGGAAATTAAGTTTGTTCTCATGATCAGTGTGAGGGAACATCGTTTTCATCCTGAACTGAATGGTCATTGTGATAACTCTTCAATCAACTATAATTCAGGGTCTTCTTTTAATGGAATGTAAGCTGTTAAGATTTTTTAGAATTCATATATAACAGCTTCTTAAATGCCTTTTTATCTTACACATTTCCTTTCAACTCCTCAGGGCATTCCCTGGCCTATTCAAATCTGGAAAAGGCTATAGCCCATCCTCCAAAAGAAGGGCTGTTAGGTCAACCCCTATCCAGTTTTTTCTACTCAGTAAATTCACAGAGCGAACACCAAAGTCCTCTGATGAGATGGTCCTTCTCCAGGCTGGACTCGGCAGGAGGACTATCAGTATTCCTGAAAATGCTGACCCCTCCCAGGTAAGATAGAAGAAAATAATAAGAAAAGGGGTTGAGATGTGCCACTGAAGTTTCCCAATCCAGTGAAGTAGTACCTGTAACAAATCTACCTGACCATAGATGACATGGGGGGAGGGGGGATTACCGTAGTACTTGTTTTTCCCTTTCCCCATAGATATCATCGATACTCATGGACACATACTCAAAAATGGTACCACTGGAAGGGGCCTGGATGCTACATAAAGCTGCTGGTAAGACGGAATCTCTCTTACTCAATTCAACAACAATAAAATTAATATCCTCTATCTACTACTACTCTAATAATAGCTGGTTTACATGTGCTCATTAATGCCCCTTATTGAGTCATGGGAATGTCTAACATAAAATACTAAGTGTGCAACTTCTTCTCTCCAGACTATTCAGTGGTAGGTGTACATTTTAGAGTGCATTACAATAACAAACACTTTGTCTCTCTGTACAAAATTGTACATACTCTCACATAGGAGGATCAGGCCAGCGAAAGCTAAGTGTTCTGGCACCTGAGGCAGAAGGTTACACAGGGGCCTACCTTTCCAAAGCTTTTGGTGGAAAGGGCTGTCTGTACATCATGCCCATCCAAGACACCTTGGACACCTCCCCCTTGCCCTACTCAGCCAAGGAGTTTGAGAAGATGCCAAAAGCACAATGTGCCACTTGTCATCTGAGCATGCCTGTTCAGCTGCTGGCTTTACATGCCCAGGAGTGTGAGCCGGGCAGTTCTGACAACATAGTTTTTGAACCGGTAACGTCAACTGTAATGTTATCCCATAATTAACTATGCAGGGTCATCATTGTCCTTATTCCCTGAATCTACAGCTTTTTAATCATCGCTCTGTTTCACAACTTCGACCCAGATGTGACAACAGTGTCTCCAGCTTTGATCAATCCTTGGAATGTAAGCTCACTCGTGTGTAGCTATTTGTTTAAACTATTTTTGTGTGATTGACTGACATTTTTTGTACATTTTATTATAGGCATCTCCAGGTGTGCTCCCATGTACAACCTCCTCTCACAAAATAGATGTTAAGGTAAAAACATTGCATTGCTGGTCAATTACATTATTGCAGATAACAGACATTTTGCGTCTGACCATTTCACTTAAAAATTTGCTCTGCTTTCGGTTTTTATAAAGGTGGCTTGTCCTTTGTGCTCCGAGTTGTTTCCTGAGCATTTTGTTGAAATACATGCCAGAACCTGTGGAGAAAGGTGTGTTGTTGTTGTTTTTTGTTTTTGTTTTTTTCTCCTACTATACACATTTATTATTCACTTAATTTATTCTTGCATAGTATTGAACATTGTTAACCATAATGTGGGATTCCACTGATGAAGGCATGCCACCTTAAATCTTTGCTTCCAGTACATTTCAAGACACACACATCGATTTGGACATGGAGGAAGAAAATGGCAGTGAAGAAGTGAAAGGGAGAGACAACAGGTACAGCTAAACAGTTTTCATGCTTTTTAACTTGTCACTCCAGAAACGTTTACTACTGATTTCCCTGTTTCCTGTCCAAATAACTTTTTTTCCCCAAAATGTATTCCTCCAAGCCTTGCCAAAGCCATCCACACACTTAGTGGATGCGTGGACACCACAATGGTTTTCACCATTTGTGTCACAAGGGAGGACATGTTTAACAGGGTTATGGGGCAGTGGAGGCGTCAAAAGAGAGCTTCTCCACAAAATCCTCTCAGAGTGTCTTTCTTTGGTGAACCTGGTATTGACAATGGGGCTCTCAGGAAGGAATTCTTGACTGGTATGTTTACCTTTCTCATATTTAATGAAAATATTACATATGGTGTGTGGCCGTTCTCTGGTTACATGCAGTCTCCGTGCTCAAACAGGTCAAGGACTTTACATGATGTGTGCTGTGCCTTTTAAAATATACAGTGGTTTATTTGAAGTTCTTCATATATTGATCCACTTTTTCTTTCAATCATAGAAATGATGGCAGGTGTTGAAGCAAAGTTCTTTCAGGGAGAGAGTACAGGGAAAACCCCCATTTACTCAATCACAGACTACCATGAAGATAATTTCAAGTACGTAGAATTGTGTTCTGCAATGTCACATTCATGTGCACATTATTTGTCATTGTCTATGCATTAATTACACTGTTCCTACAGGACAGCTGGAGAGGTTATTGCTGTCAGCATTTCCCAAGGTGGTCCTCCACCTAATTTTTTCCAAGGGTGGTGCTATGGCTATATCTCCACTGGGGAGATTGACAAAGACACCCATTTCCAAAGATGATGTGACTGATCCAGAGCTCAGACAGCTTATGGAAGAGGTTTTGTCTTCTTACTGTTCAGATGCTCCTTCATATTGCATGAAGTTGGTTTTATGCAGTTTGGTTGACAGACACCTCTGTAGTGTGAATAATTATAAATTCTAAAGAAGCGATAAGTTTCCCATGACCTCATTATGATACTGTTTTTTCTAATTGCAAAGGTTGAGATGGCTGAACCTGAAGCTCTGATCGACCTCCTTGACAGGATACTAGCATGCGGGTACACTGGTCCTATAACACAGGAGAGGAAAGAAGCAATTCTAAAGTGTGTGCATTTTCTAAGTGTTTTTTTTTTATTTTATTTTTTTCATCCTTATTTTTACACCCCATGTTTTACAGTCATCCGTTCTCCTTCTTTTACACATACTTTTCATTAATTGTGTGCAGTCACTTTAAAAAAAAGAAACATTATTCTTATATTTTAGTTTTTCTAACATCCAGTTTCTCCCCTTTTCAATTTACTATCTGTAACTGAATTGTAGGGCCATTATCTTGCACTCATCTGTCTGCATCCTACCGATGCTGCAGCAAATATGCTCAGGCATGAAGCTGTATGGCTTGTGTGAAATGATTGTACAGCAACCACACAACTTCCGGCAGCTGTTCGTTCCTGGCCTTTTGGAAAAGGTCAGTATTATATCATTAGCTGATCTTCTCAATGAATCTCAAACCTTAAGCTCGTGATATTGAGCGTAAAGTATCTTAAGGGTATCTAAGCCAGCTGCTGAATTCCTGATGGGAGCCATGTCTCCAATCTTCAGTGAGCTGGGCTCACTGAGACGCCAGAGGGAATCAAAAATTGTGAACTACTTGCAAGATTTCATCCAGAACATTGAAGATGAAGGTGATGCTATTTGCCCTGAAATTGTATAAACTATTTGAGTCTTTTGAATATTACATAAAGTAACCTTTTTTTTCTCTTCAGTCCAATTATGACACACAAATTAAATCTGTCTGAATTCCCCCCTCACTGACAACTTTATATTACTGTCTTTATATAGTTATATATAACTATATATAACTTTATATACTACTCTTGTGTGCGTGTGTCACTTGATTTGAAGATAAAACTTTTAATCATGTGGGGCTCAGATGGTTCTCTTGAATATGAAACAATGACAACATGAAGCAGGAATGCCTAATTTGTTTCTCTTCTTGAAAATAGCCTTAGAAATAATTGGCAATTGTATTAACCTTGCTTGGGTGAAAATATGAATTTCTGTATTGATTTTTAATTGCCAACTTGTTTCAGAGGAAGAAAAGAGCTTGGTGGTAGAAGAGAGGGAGACAACAGATGACTTGGAGGAAGATGAGATGAAGGAGATAAGCAAGATCATTGTCAGTTGCTTCCTTCAATGGCTTACTGGACAGGCAAATGTCACCATCACCTCAACAGACAGAGAGATTTAGAATTCAAATTGAATTTGATCATGATTACGGAGTGCGCTATGGTACACACACCATATGCTTTCCAATAGTTAATGCGTGCTCCAACTCTATTACATTTCCGACACAGCACCTCAGCTCATATCCAGAGTTTGTGAGAATTATATCACAGGCTGTTAGTAACAGTAGGGAGTTTGGTCGTGCATAGATCTGCATTGTGGCGGACTGGGGGAGGATGTGGGGGGAGGGGCCTTTTAGCGTGGGTGTGGCTGCAGCTGGTACCGCCACATTCATGTTATAGAGCAGCTAAAGATGCGAGACAAGTGAATGTCAAGTCAAGTCAAGTCAAGAACTTTATTTGTCACATACACACACGGGGTGTGTAGTGAAATGAAAAGTGGCAATGCTCACGGGAATGTGCAAAAGGGCAATATACATAGTATTTACAGTAAAAAAAACAGCACAATATTTACAGTATGAAAAAATACGGTGAATTACAATAATTACAGTTAGAGCTCTTATATAACAACACAATATATACAGTAAGAGCACTTTTGGAATTAAAATATAAAATAAGAGGTAGGTAGGGGAAATCGTATCAATATAATGTGCTATAAATTATGTATAGTCCTTACCTAGTGTGTGTGTGCGTGTGAGTGTGTGTGTAAGAGGGGCAGTGTGTGGGTCTTGGTGGGGGCCCTGGTGAGGTCAGAGTTCACAGTCCTGAGGAAAGAAACTCCGTCTCAGTCTCTCTGTTTTAGCAGCGTGACTACGGAGACGCTTGCCTGACCGCAGCAGCTTAAACAGTCCGTTGTTAGGGTGGTGAGGATCCTTCATGATCCTGCAGGCTCTGGTTCTGCACCTCCTGGTGTACAAGTCCTGCAGGGTGGGGAGTGTAGTTCCAATAGTGTGTTCAGCCGAACGCACTACTCTCTGCAGAGCCTTCCTGTCCTGAGCGGAGCTGTTGCCAAACCAGGCAGTGATGCTTCCAGTCAGGATGCTCTCTACAGCTCCAGAGTAGAAGGACTAAAGGATCCTCCGGGAGACTTTAAATTTCCTCAGTTGCCTGAGGTGGTAGAGGTGCTGCCTCGCCTTCCTCACCAGAGTGTCCGTGTATGTAGTCCATGTCAGATCCTCGGAGATGTGGACTCCCAGGTATTTATACCTGCTCACCCTCTCCACAGTAGTCCCATTAATCCACAGTGGTGAGTACGTCCTCTGTTGTTGTGTCCTCCTGAAGTCCACAATCAGCTCCTTAGTTTTGGTGACATTCAAGAGGAGGGTGTTGTCCTGGCACCAGAGTGACAGATCAGCAACTTCCTCCAGGTAGGCCTTCTCGTCGTTGTCGGAGATCAGGCCCACCACCACTGTGTCATCCGCAAACTTGACGATGGAATTGGAGCTGAACCTGGCCACACAATCGTGTGTACAGGGAGTACAGTAGGGGGCTGAGGACGCAACCCTGGGGGGATCCTGTGTTCAGGGTGAGGGGGTTGGAGGTGTGTCTACCCACCCTGACCACCTGGGGCCTGGCGGTTAGGAAGTCCAGGATCCAGGCACACAGGGGGGTGTTCAGTCCCAGCTCAATCAACTTTCCAGCCAGTCTGGAGGGGACTATGGTGTTGAAAGCTGAACTATAGTCAATGAACAGCAATCTCACATAGCCCCCCCTCTGGCTGTCCAGATGAGAGAGTGTCACCGGTGTGCAGTACCTGGGAGACAGCATCATCCGTGGATCTGTTTGGACGATAGGCAAACTGCAGCGGGTCCATGGAGGAAGGGAGGAAGGCGCAGATGTAGTCCTTAATCACCCTCTCGAAGCATTTCATGACCACCGAGGTGAGGGCCACCGGTCGGTAGTCATTCAAGCATGCTGTAGAAGCATTCTTGGGCACAGGGACAATAGTGGATCTCTTGAAGCAGGCGGGGACCACAGACTCAGCCAGGGAGATGTTGAATATAGTGGTGAACACTGGAGCTAGCTGATTAGCACAGGTCTTCAGTACTCGCCCAGATATGCCATCTGGACCAGCAGCTTTCCTGGTGTTCACCCTCGTCAGAGCCCTCCTCACACTGTGCTCAGTCACAGAGAGTGTGTGTTCATCCCCAGCGATAGAACTCACTCCGGCTGCGCTAACGGTGATGTTGTTAGCCGGCAAGCTAGCGCTGTTGTTGCTAGCCTCAAACCGTGCGTAGAATGTGTTCAGGTCGTCCGCTAGGGACGCGTCGCCACTCACAATTGCGGGGGGTCTGCCCTGGTAGTCCGTTATAGTCCGTAGCCCCTGCCCCTGAATGTCACTGCAGAAAAAACCTTTTTGAAAAATTGAAATCCCACCCCTATTTCATAGTTTTCATGTCTTTATTATTCTACAATGTGGAAAACAGTAGTAGTAGTAGTAGTAGTAGTAGTAGTAAAACATAAAAGTAATAGTAGTAAAACATAGATAGTAAAACATAAAAGCCCTTCTGAGTAGGTGTGTCCAAACTGTTGACTGGCAATAGGCTGGTCTCACAAGCATCTTCCAGCTACAAACTCACGGCAGAGTAGGTAAAGTTCCTTGACCGGAGTGTTGGGGTCGATTGGCTCAAAATTTGCCTGAAGTTCAGTTATGTCCTCTGGACTCAAAGGGCACTCAAATTCAGGAACGACAATCCCTGCATCCTCATCATCTCCATCGTGGTCAGCAGCAATTTCCCAGTCAACATCCGGTTCCTGAAAATCATAATAGAGGCTTTGAACAAGTTCTTTGGAATGTGCACTTAAGAAGTGAAATAAAGTGGTGTCTTATTACTGGGTCTTATAAACAAGTCACAATGGAACAGTAATATCAATTTTTCCCTATGTTTCACTGAATAATTCTGAATATTCTATCACTGTACAGAGAAGGTATTTTCTTTGTTTACTTTTGACTTCCTTCCAATTTGGCAGCCTGTAACCATGTTCCAAACATTCTGTGCAAAGCCTCTGTACAGTAAAAATAACATAATAATGTCTTGGATATAATTGCCCAGAAAATGGATGTCCAGGTTTTGCTTAATGATTAAGACTCAGAATTGAATATTCTTTTGACAATGCATATTGCACAAAGTAAAGAATACTTATTTTTTTATACTTAAGAAAAATACTAACTCCAGAGACAATCCAATAAAGCAAGTTGCTAACAATGCCAGTTATTATTGAAACATATGATCAATACCTCTGGAATTTCAGGCTGGTCAACATTTGTATTCATCAGTCCAATTTGCCATATCTGCTCTGGACTCTGGTTTCCTTCAGTGCTGAGTGGATGATGGTTCCAGCCTTCTGTAAATATCCCCAAGTCTGTCTGAAGTCTGGGAGGAATTGTGTAGTGTACACAGAACAGGTCCTCAGTTGAGGAGATGTCCAGCAGTCCATCCTTCTCCAGGGAGTGCAGTAACATATAGTACTTGTTCGTAACTAGGACTCGCACATCACGCCAGAGACGCTCAATCCTATGGATGAGAATACAGTGTTAAGGGAAAAACGAGACTAAATAGTCTAAATCCCAGACAGGTTGTGGTTGTCTATATGTACGTGTGTGCACGTGAGTCCCAACAACCTGACACTTCACTCTTTATCAGCCATATTGCACTGGCCCTGTAAGTGTAGACTGCTGATAATTCCATGGCAAGTGAGTTAATGAAAATGTTCCACTTTACCTTTGATTATGAACACTTTTACCAGAGATGAAGCTTCCCTGGTCGGTGCCACAAACAGAAACATGAATCTCGCTATATGTACGTTTTCCACTCCCTGAGCTCCTCTGACCCTGAAATTTACACAGTTGACCAAAGATCTGTCAAAGACATACTCAGCCAAAACAGTCAGATTTTACCATTTGTAACAGGATGACACCATGCGTCTCAGATCCTTATAATACAGTTTACAATAGTTACAAACAGGTTAGATAAAACATCGCAGTAACTTTATTTCATAGGAATATAATTGCAGCTTTGAATAAAATGCTGATTGATGGCATCCAAATTTGCCATGTTCACTGGGTAGGATTCAGATAAAATTCTGTCAATATTGTAATGATATTCCTATGAAATAAAGTTACTGGGATGCTTAACTAACCCGTTTCTACCTATTCCTACCCGTATTACAAGGATCTGAGACGTATGGTGTCATCTTGTTATAAATGGTAAAACCTGACTCCAAAGTGTCATAGTATGAGCTAGTTTTCCAAAGACTATGCTTTATTCTATAAATTCACCTTAAAGGCACTCCATGCCTTTAAAAAAAGCTAAGGTGACATGGTTCATCCTATAGGCTCTCTCCACACAATAGTGGTCTGGTCTACGTCAGATTTACTTCCTTGAAGTAAATCTACTCTGCAACACTCAGGCATGTTCATGGCACACATGTCACACAGTATTAGTACAACACTAAATGATAAATGATAAATACTAGCATTCCGTGGTAATTTACTTTCACAGTGCATCTCCTCCCCAAACAAGCATCTAAGAGCAGAATCAGAGCTAAAGTAAAAGTGCATTTAAAAAAACAACAACAAATAGCTAAGTGCTCAGAGGAAGGTCAGGGTAGTATTTTTTGAAGAGGTGGGTTTTGAGCCTGGGGTAGAAGATGGGCAGCGATCCTGTCTGCAACCAGTCGCCTCGAGGCAGATGTGAAAATACCAATGTGGGATTCATGAAACATGCGGGAAACATGCGTAGAACAGGTGTATATTTGATGAATGCCAATCGTCAGTAAACTGCGCTTGCATGTTGAAGGCAGGTAAACACTGTTCAACACCGTAAAAGGCTGCAGACTGAAGGGTTGTGTGCAAGTTAACCAAGGAAAAGAGGAAGTTTGAGGAGTCTGAAATGGAAGTGTTGCGTTCATGAGAAAAAAACAGTTTTCAGAAGCATCAGCAGCGGAGTCACAAGGACTGATCAAAGTAAAGCATGGCAAGAAATGATTAACGCTGTCAATCCTGTTTCAGCAGAAATACACACCGTTGCTGAGGTAAAAAAGAAACAGTTCAACATGAAACTAGATGAAGGAAAAGTAGCCGTATGATCAGCCTCAGGAGGACGGCAGCACTGAGCCGCTATCGACATGATCAGAGGATCAATCAATAACAGGAGAGACCTCACTGTCAGTGTCCAGTCAGCATTGGAGTTGGAAACAGATCAGATCCAGGCTGCATCTTCATCAGATGGTAGGACTGTAATTGTATTTGTAAGGTGTCCAGTCCATGTGATCAACCCATTACAAGTTTGATAATCTTGTATTGTTATGAATAAGAACAATTCAGCAAATACTCCTTTTTTTCTACAAGGCCACTGAAACATTTTGTTGGTAATACGGTCTGTCACTACTATCATTGATGTTTACTGCATGTTTACAAACATTTGTAGGTGTTTGAACAAATTCAGATACAAACTAAATGATGAATCAGACTACGTTTGCAGAAACGTTTGTACGAACACTTGACGATCAAATCTGATCTTACACACATTTCATGAATGAGGCCCATTGTGTAGAAGAGAAGAGGACCCAGAACTGACCCTTGCAGAACCCCAGTAGTCAGCCTGCGTGGTTCCAACACAGACCCTCTCCATGTCACCTGGTAGGAGCGACCTGTCAGGTAGGATGCAAAAAGGAAGCCTGAGACACCCATCCCCTTGAGGGTGGAGAGGAGGATCTGGTGGATCACTGTGTCAAACGCTGCAGACAGGTCCAGGAGTATCAGGACGGAGGGGAGAGAGTTTGCTCTAGTGGCATGGAGCGACTCCGTCACTGACAGGAGGGCCATCTCGGTCAAGTGACCCACCTTAAACCTGGACTGGTGGGGGTCCAAGAGGTTGTTCTGGTGGAGGTACAAGGACAGTTGATTGGTCGGGCGGCTAGATGTAACAAGGTCATGATCATCTCTGTGGAGCACTACACAGTCTCTTCCTCTCCTCCCCTGCCCTCCTCTTGAGCTAAATTTAGTTGTATAACCCCTAATAACAGTTACAGACTCAAAAGACTTGACAAACTGCCACATTATGAAAAAATAAATGATTAATGAAAACAAAAATGACACTGCCAACCTTTGACCCTCAATGAGAATATGAAAAAACTCCCACAAAAACCTCAATTAGGGGAAGAAATGAAAGAAACCTTGGGAATGGCCGCAGAAATGGGCTGCAGTCAGGCATGTAATGGGTGTAATGGGTGCTGAAAGTTGGCAAACAAGGACTGAATGTTGATAACAAAGTGTACTATAGACAAAATACACAGAAAAAAACTCTCCGTCTCCGTCACAACATGACATTAACTATCACCGGAGGCGAGGAGGGATGAATAGTTGAGGATTAAAGTACCATATAAATGACCAATTAAAGATATAAAAAAAAAAAAAAGATAACAGGATCATAATTATATCCTATTACAAATGTCATTGTAATAATTTACAGCACATGAAGTGACCGAAACTTACAAGCTTGAAGTCTTCAAAAACACAGTTACCTCTCACTGCCATTGGGGGCTGCCAACCACTAATCTACAGAAAGTTACATGGTGCAGGTTTAAATTATAAATACACAAAATAACATTTACAATATCATTTAATCTCCAACATTTAAACATTATGTTTTATATACCAACTAAGGTTATAATTAGAATTTACAAATAGGAAGATAAATCTTGTCATAAGTTCACAATTCCAGAAAATATCCCAGAACAGAACAGATGTGGTTCAAACTGCACTTTAATGAATCTATAAACTCTCTTGGTGCTATTTTCTTTCTGCTTTGAAATACTTCTACTACATCTGTTTTTCACCTTGGTTCCTTTATGATTATTATTATTTATATCATTTGAAGTATATTAAGTAAATTTTTAGGGACAGTATCAATAGTTTCTAACATTTAAGATAATTAAATTATATTATTCTACTATTTCCAAACAAACAAATAGGCACGGTGTCCAGTATGAGATCTGATGGCCATGTGATTTCATGGGAGACTGAGCTGCTGTGTGTGTGTGTGTGTGTGTGTGTGTGTGTGTGTGTGTGTGTGGTTGATGACACAGTACCTGACCTCTCAGGTTTCAGCAGGGAAGCAAAGCGAGGCCAGAAGACGACAGACAGACAGAGACAGACACGCTACAGACACTCTGATCTTTACTGGAATTACCTTTACAACATCAACAGGTAGGTCTGAACTATCTACCTGTCTCCAGGTCTTCCTGTCTCTCTGTTTTCACTTGTAGAAGACGTGAGACAGCTCTAGCGAGTACGGCAGAGGTGTGTGTGTGTGTTTGCGTGTGTGTGTGTGTGTGTGTGTGTGTAAGTACGTGTATCCTCCTCTCAGCTTAGAGGAGCTTATGTGGGAATCCGAGTGTGTATACTGTTTTGGAAAGTGTGAATGTTGATTTGGTGTGTGTGTGATGACTTGGTGTGTGTGTGTGTGTGTGTGTGATGACTTTGTGTGTGTGTGTGCGTGTGTGATGACTTGGTGTGTGTGTGTGTGATGACCTGGAGTCTTGTAGGGTTGGGGTGGGCTGTTAAAGTGCTAAAGTTTTAACCCTCTCTCTCTCTGTCTCTCTCTTTCTCACATGCACATTTATGTTGTGATGACCAGATCACTAGTATGTTGTGATAATCAGATCACTAGTATGTTGTGATGTCTAGAACACTAGTATGTTGTGAGAACACTAGTATGTTGTGATGACTAGAGTACAAGGATGTTGTGATGACTAGAACACTAGTATGTTGTGATGACTAGAGCACAAGGATGTTGTGATGACCAGATCACTAGTATGTTGTGATGACCAGACTATTAGTATGTTGTGATGACCAGAGTACTAGTATGTTTTGGTGACCAGATCACTACTATATTTTGATGACCAGATCACTAGTATGTTGTGATGACCAGAGTACTAGTATGTTTTGGTGACCAGATCACTAGTATGATGTGATGACCAGATCACTAGTATGTTGTGATGATCAGATCACTAGTATGATGTGATGACCAGAGTACTAGTATGTTGTGATGACTAGAACACTAGTATGTTGTGATGACTCGAACACTAGTATGTTGTGATGACCAGACTATTAGTATGTTGTGATGACCAGAGTACTAGTATGTTTTGGTGACCAGATCACTACTATATTTTGATGACCAGATCACTAGTATGTTGTGATGACCAGAGTACTAGTATGTTTTGGTGACCAGATCACTAGTATGATGTGATGACCAGATCACTAGTATGTTGTGATGATCAGATCACTAGTATGATGTGATGACCAGAGTACTAGTATGTTGTGATGACTAGAACACTAGTATGTTGTGATGACTCGAACACTAGTATGTTGTGATGACCAGACTATTAGTATGTTGTGATGACCAGAGTACTAGTATGTTTTGGTGACCAGATCACTACTATATTTTGATGACCAGATCACTAGTATGTTGTGATGACCAGAGTACTAGTATGTTTTGGTGACCAGATCACTAGTATGATGTGATGACCAGATCACTAGTATGTTGTGATGATCAGATCACTAGTATGATGTGATGACCAGAGTACTAGTATGTTGTGATGACTAGAACACTAGTATGTTGTGATGACCAGATCACTAGTATGTTGTGATGACTAGAACACTAGTATGTTGTGATGACTAGAGCACAAGGATGTTGTGATGACCAGATCACTAGTATGATGTGATGACCAGACTATTAGTATGATGTGATGACCACAGTACTAGTATGATGTGATGACCAGATCACTAGTATGATGTGATGACCAGATCACTAGTATGTTGTGATGACCAGATCACTAGTATGATGTGATGACCAGAGTACTAGTATGTTTTGGTGACCAGATCACTAGTATATTTTGATGACCAGATCACTAGTATGTTGTGATGACCAGATCACTAGTATGATGTGATGACCAGAGTACTAGTATGTTGTGATGACTAGAACACTAGTATGTTGTGATGACCAGATCACTAGTATGATGTGATGACCAGAGTACTAGTATGTTGTGATGACTAGAACACTAGTATGTTGTGATGACCAGATCACTAGTATGATGTGATGACCAGAGTACTAGTATGTTGTGATGACTAGAACACTAGTATGTTGTGATGACCAGATCACTAGTATGTTGTGATGACCAGAGTACTAATATGTTGTGATGACCAGATCACTAGTATGATGTGATGACCAGAGTCTAGTTTAATGAATAAAGAGACAGACAGTCTAGCAGACAAACTGTTGGCCAATTTCCTGTTTCCTCTTTGTGCACATGCTCAGCAGTGGTAGTCATGGTCTAGCTGTGGTGCTGAGTTAGGCTGCTGTCTTAATCAGCTAAATGTCATGTTTCTAACAGCCTTCATGAAAGACCCATTGACCCCAAGACCCTGTGTGACGGTTCCACTGATCTTGTATAGGTTAGGTTAGTAATCAGTCACTGCCCTGTTGAACTGGTTCCACTCAGCTATATTAGGAAACATAGGGTTAGGGTTTAAAGACAAGCCAACTGACAGTATTAATAGGCTGGCTCACTCTGTTAAATGAGCTGATCAGTGTATAGATCTTAACAACTGTTACCAACAACTGCTGCAGCCAGAAGCTGCAGTCTAAATTAGCTCTGTGTGACTGTGGCCAGGCTAGCCGCTAACTGAGCAGTCACAGGGTCAGACAGAGGAAATACATTGTAGGTAGCTGGATTGTCACTGCTAGCGTCATGCTAGTATAGTGGGTGCACTATATAACTAGTAGTAACTAGTATACTATGTAACTAGTATAATAGTATTGGGGGCTGGCAGAGGGTCTACCGTCAAACAAGGATCTAATATTTAGCTAGCGGGATTAACACCTGTTAGGGCCTGACAAAAGCACAAGCAGCTAACTAACTAACTAACTAGCTAGCTAGCTAACTAGCTAACTAACTAACCATTCCAACCATATTCCACCACTGGGTCCCCTCTCCTCCTCCAGTGGGTTCTCTCTCCTCCTCCTCCTCCTCCTCCTCCTCCTCTCCTCCTCCAGTGGTTCCCCTCCTCTCCTCCTCCACTGGGTCCCCTTACCTCCTCCACCTCTCCTCCTCACACTAGTGATGTGTGCAGTAAAGTAGTCGTAGTCCTTCTTGAAGCCACACCTCTTCTCAGCCTCGTTGGTTCACAGTTTCCTTTCCTTCCTTTTCCAGCTCCTTTGTCTTGCTGATGTTAAACTGCAGATGGTTCTCCTTGCACCACTGGATGAAGCTCTCCACCAGACTCTGTAGACTGTACCACCAGACCCTAACCCTAACCCTAACCTCTCCACCAGACTCCTGTGCTCATTCTCATTGCCTTCACTGATGCATCCCACAATAGAGGAGTCATAGAACATGGAGATGAATCAGAGAGAGAACAGGAAAGGGACTAGGATTATGGGTTTGGAATAAATGGAAGTCAAGTGTAACGATGGTCAAACGGTCAAAGGACTGATGGACTGATGTTTACAGAAAGATATCAAATTCTCTTTCAAACATTACAAATTACATGATACCAAATACAATGTCAAAGTAATCGTACATAATTTACACAGTAGATGGCTGAAGTTACTTTAACCAGAGAAAAGCTTTTTCTTATTTTATATAACAAACACTTTTCATTCAACAGAATAAATATAAACTGAATATAAACAATGCACTGCATTATAACTTACTCACACATATACTACACATATACTCACACATATACTTTGGAGCAACATACCTGGAGTAGAAGACAATAAACACTTTAATGTCTTCACAAGCGTGGTGTCACTTTTCAATGCTACGTTATCATCAAAGAGTTAAATGCTGCTAGCCAACAGAAACATGGTCCGATAAAAAGTATTCATAAACTTATTATCAGCAGACAAAATTGTACAGCGGTCATCACAATGAATGCTAAACTAGACAGTACACATAATGCATTAACGTGCCAACTTAGATTATGTTTTCCTTCATGCAAATAATGAAATACAGGGAGCATTTTGTACAACACACAGTCAAGCCTATTGCTTCTGCTGGAGTATGGCAACACTGCAAGGACAAAACACGCGCAGACCTGCAGTACACCACAACTCTAAAGGAAACTCCATAACCATCAATACCGGACTGCTTAATTATGGCAAAATGTCAAATAACCAGAAGTACATTTCTAACTCTGTTACATAAGCACCTTCCAGGTAATACAAACCTGATTGTGTGTGTGTGTGTGTGTGTGTGTGTGTGTGTGGTTGGGGGGTGTCTTTTAAGAGAGTATCACCGTTCACTGGGTCTCATCAACTGAGACACACACACAGCTAGCCTTTAGCATAAGTGATGTGATCGCTACACATTTGGAGGTTTAACAGAGTTACTTGGCATCTGAATTGAGATATGATCCTCACAAAACACACACTCAGCAAACACACACACACACACACACACAGATCTCAATCACTCTCTGGCAGTAGAGATGTACGGAGAAACTTGAGACTTCTCAGCTCAACTGACTGTCTTCTTATGGTTCAATACTCCACTATGCCATGTAGTACAAGTTAGTTAGTTAGTTGGTTAGTTGGTTAGTTAGTTGGTTAGTTAGTTAGTCAGTCAGTCAGTCAGTTAGTTAGTTAGTTAGTTACTTGAGGGTAAAAAATAGACAGTTTTTCAGGTGCATGAAATATTTGTGCGCTTTCCTCATTGAAATCAATGGTTGGCTAACATCACACACTAACATCAATAATGCTAATCACTGCATCAGCATCAGATATATGTATATATATATATATATCAGACCACTAATATAACCTCTCAGTGTCCTCCTAACGCATGAACACCTGTTGGACAACAGGTTTACCACAGAGAGACAACCAGAAACAGAGATACTGATAGATGACAGTAATATGAGACTATCAAGTGTTTGGCCAGTTTGTCAGCAAGTGCACACACACACACACACACACACACACACACACACACACACACACACACACACACAATGAGCACTGAGATAACTGATCAAATCGACTACTATTAGCTCTGTTTTGATGCTGCTGATCAAAGCTCTTCATAGTTGGATTTACATGGAGCCAAATATTCCATTCATGATAGGAAATGCCTCTCGTCATCAACTCAGATACAATAAAAACAGCCTATGCTGTATTAAATTTCATTCACTTTGTAAATCTCTGTATTCTGAAAAGTGTGCTTGGGGTTTGCTGTTATTATTGCTAGTTCAATCACGAGAGGCTAGGATTACGATTAAGAATGTTTTAACAACATGAGAAAAGCTGGCCTGAATCTGGCGAGGAATGATTGGAGCCCAATTGACCTACACTGGCCGACTAGGCTAGCTGGCGGGCCAGCATTACCAAACTGGCCGAAGCTGTTCGGCCACTAGCTCACTGGCCGGTGTTACTAGCTGCTGAAGCTCATGGCTCACCCTTCTCACCCTGGACACTCCCTGTTTGAACCTCTCCCTTCTGGCAGGAGGCTGCAGTCTGTCAAGACCAAAACCTCCCGGCACTTGACCAGCTTCTTCCCCATGGCAGTGGGGCTCACAAACAAAGCCCCCTGAAAATGTACCTGACTTCACATTCTGTTTGTTGGTCCTTCACCATGTGAGCACTGAACCTCCCTTGTTCTTTGAAAGAAACCTGTGTTAAACCACATCACCTCTTCTACTTGTAAGCCAATACTTATGGCCACAGGATGCAGGACTCCTTGTCATTCCATACATTTGAAAGAAACCAGCGGAGGGCGGAGCCTCTATAGCGCCCCCTGCTTTCAAGTTTCTTGTTCCAGGGAATCGCATACTCATATTCAATGTATTCAGCACAGCCTACCATCGACCTTAACCTTCAGCTGTAGTCTGTCATTCACTAAGTTCTCCTGCAGACTAGTCCCATATCCACCCACCCACACATACACACACACACACACACACACTGGTCTATCACTTTATTTTAGAGTGTAGAGCTACCAGAGAGAGAGAGAGGAAATACTTTACATCTCTGGCTTCGTCCAACAACATTCTGCGGTCTACAGTTCCCTGTCACTGCATTAGTGTCATAACACCCCCCTCCACACACACACACACACACATGCAAGTGTATAGTGTACATGTATGTATGTGTAGTGTTATATGTGTATAGTGTGTGTGTGTGTGTGTGTGTGTGTGGGTGTGTGGGTGTGTGATATATGTAGTGTGCTATGTAGTGAAGGCTTCCTATTGTATGGTTGGTTTAGTTACTGCATTAGAAACAGAAAGACTTTTCTCTATCAGTCTGTGACACACTATCACACCATCACACTCTCTACTGGAACAACACTGATAACAGCTGCTGTGTGAGCATGGGGGGGGCGACAGACAGACTTCCTGCTACACTGAGAGATATAAAGAAATAAGGGCCACCTATTTGGTAAAGATAAATCAAATATTTGATGTGGAGAGAAAACGCTTTGTGTAACCTTAGCTTCAAAATGTGTCAATTACTGTCATATTTTAAGAGAAATGATCTCAGAATGAATCATACTGTATATATTATAATCTGTTCTTTAATTGTTATTGTTGTATTTCAAATGGTAAATGTAATTTTATCTTTTTCTGCTTTGGCAACGTATGGATTGACTGTCATGCTAATAAAGCACGAATGAGAGAGAGAGAGAGAGAGAGAAAATAAAAAGGGTTGAATTCATATGATAGGTCAAACAAACTAATCAATAGATTATCTATCTAGCACTATTTTTTACTTTATTACATTATGTGTCAATGTTATTACATTATTCATAATGAAAAAATGTTATAGCAAGCGTATCATGTAATAACGTATTACATCATAAGCAAAAGGTTATTATATTATGCAGATTACCATTATTAGTTATTTAGTTATTATATTTACGTTGTGAATTACATTATGCAAATAACAGTAAATAAACAATAGTAAAACCAAACATAAACAAGGCTACTAAGGTAAAATGTAGGTAGAGAAGATTTTAAATATTCCTTTCTCCCTTTCTGTCTCTTAATAGAGAGCTTAAAAATAGCAAACCTAAACATCAATGGAGGCAGGGATAGGAACAAGAGGGTTCAGCTTCGTAAAATAATCAGAAGAGTGAAACTGGGAGGGACAGTATTATGATGCCATGGGTCAAATCTACTAATTTAAATGATTCAATAAAACAGCAGCATAGTAATTCCCTGTTAGTGTTGGGAGGAGACTGGAACTGGACTACAGACATGGAGAAGAGCCCGTCCAGTCAGCCTCATCCTTCTCCAGCTTAATGAAAGAACATAGACTGGTGGAGGTGTGGAGAGAGGAACCCAGCGGTGAGAGAACCGAGATTGTAACAGTGATTAAGGGCTATACAAATAAAATGTGATTGATTGATTCAAAGTGCTTTACATAGAACTAACCTTTCTATTTTTAATTAATTGTTACTGTAAATTGTTACTTTATTATGTTTTTGAGAGGACAGTCAAAGTCTAAGCATTTAATTGGCAACCAATACTGTGTGTGTTACTGTGCATTTGATAAATAAACTTGAACAGATGCTTTGGTTATGTTACAGGTGGGTGGTGGACATAGTTGGCCAGTTAAACTGCATCAGACAAGGTTGCCTGTTATCAGGACAGCTCTATTTTTTGGCCATTGAATGGCTGCTGAATAAGCTATGTTAGAAGTTACAGGGGCTTTCTTTACATGGTGTTCAGGAGTGGATCATTCCACATCTGAGTTTATATGAAAGGGCATCATCTGCCATAGTAAACCGGGCAAAGTGTGATACACTGTAGGGCAGGGCTTCTCACAAGACAGACCAAGGTCCGGATCCGGACCAAATTGAGAATCAGTCCAGACCTCATATTATCAGCCACAGGAGGACGGCAGCGCACTGTGGCGCCATCAGACATGGATCAGAGGATCAGTTCCATAATTGGAGAGACCTCACTGTCGGATGTCCAGTTGGCATTGGAGTTGGACACAGATCAAATCCAGGCTACATCTTCATCAGATGGTAGGACTATGTTATTGTCGTCCAGTCCATGTGATAAACCCATTACAAGTTTGATAATCTTGTATTGTTATGAATGAGGACAATTTGCCAAATACGCCATTGCAGCCTATTAGGTCTTTTTTTTAAAAGGCCATTGAAACATTTTGTTGTTAATGAGGTTTGCCACATTTCCTGAATGAGGCCCAATGTGTGTACTTTTATTTATGTTATGGACAAGTTATAGATGTTGATTTATGTTGGTGTCAGGATATCGCTGGTGGACCCAAATGCAAAACCCAAACTCGGAGTATGGAAAAGGTGATAATTTATTGGGGGAAATCCAGGGGGAAAGACTGGAGCTGAGACAGAGGAGGGAGCAGGAGGCAGAAGCCAGAGGGACTGGTGGTGAGCGTGGCGAGCAGGGCAGGCAGATGATGGACAGGTAGGCAGGCAGGCAGGGAGAAGAGTGGTATGGCTGGGTGACAGGTAGAGATCCTGGGGTGGAAGAGAGACACAGTTAGATTACAAAGGAAGCTAGAGCTAGAAATCACTTATCGTAGAGGCCGGGAACGTCTGCTGACCACACTGGCTGAATCAATGATCTGGCGATGAGTGGGTGGAAAGCCAGGGTTCTTGTCCTGGAGGTGATGGTTGATGAGCCGCAGGTGTGTGAGGCAGAGCAGGTGAGAGAGAGGTAGATGATGAAGCCAGGGAGATGCTGGAGTCTGGGTGGGTCTGGACCGAAGGCAGAGCGATCTCCTCCTCCTGGGCTGGGAACAGGGGGGGTTGGTTGCCCAAGGAGGCTTCGAACGGTGACATCCCCGTGGCTGCACTGGTCAGGGAGTTGTGGGCATACTCCACCCAAGGTAACTGAGAGCTCCAGGAGGAGGGGTTGCGGGCGACAACACAACAGAGAGCAGACTCAAGATCTTGATTGGCTTGTTCCGTTTGGCCATTAGTTTGGGGATGAAAGCCAGAGGAGAGGCTCCCAGGGCTTGGCAGAAGGACCTCCACACCTGGGAGATGAACTGTGGTCCACAGTCCAACACAAAATCGGAGGGGATTCCGTGGAGGCGAAGGACATGGAGGGTAAGCAGCTCGGCCATCTCATGGGCTGTGGGGAGTTTGGGGAGAGCGACAAAGTGTGCAGCTTTGGAAAAACGATCTACGATGGTGAGTATGGTGGAGTTACCTTGGGATGGGGGTAAACCGGTGACAAAGTCAAGTGCGATGTGGGACCAAGGGCGACTGGGAACAGGCAGAGGACGAAGCAGACCAGCCGGGGGCCAATGGGAGGTTTTAATATGAGCACACACCGTGCAGGTGCTTCAGGGATGAAGGTGTTGGCCACTCTGCCACTGCCTGTATTTTGCCCAGATCTGCTCTCACCTGGCCGCTGTCGATAGCCCAGGAAGCTCACAGAACTAACGTGGAACTCATACTTCTCTGCCTTTGCGAACAGTTTATTCTCCAGCAGGCATTGTAGCACTTGGCGGACGTGTTGGACATGCTCCTCAATGTTGCGGGAGAAGATGAGGATATCATCCAGGTATACAAACACGGATCGGTTAAGGAAATCCCGGAGCACATCGTTTACTAGGGCCTGGAAGACGGCTGGGGCGTTGGTGTTGGGTTTTGCTTTTGGGTCCACCAGTGATATCGTGACAGAACGATCTGGCCAACATGGACCCAGTGAACTTGGACTCAGAGTCCGCCCTGCTACGGAAGCCAATCATCAGCCAGGGCGAGTTTCTGGGGCAGCACAAACAGGCACTTCTGAACCTCTCCGACAACAACCAGGCCATGATCACCCAGCTAACCAAGCAGGTAGCCATGCTAACCGCTCACCTTACCCCGCCAGTCTTCACAGCCCAGCTGGTGACTCATTACATTACATTACAGTCATTTAGCAGACGCTTTGATCCAAAGCGACTTACAATAAGTGCATTCAACAAAGGTAGGTAAGAAAACTACTAGTCACCAGAAATCATAAGTGCATTTCCTTCCTAAACAAGCAACTAAGAGCATAACGAGTGTTAATGTAAGAGTGCAATAAGTTAGCAACCTACTTATCTTAACAAATGAGACAAATAGAGAATCGAATAAAACAAGAGCTAAGACAAATAAGTGAACCCAGTAAACAAGAGCTAAGACAAATAAGTGTATCCAAGAGCCAGTAAACAAGAGCTAAGACAAATAAGTGTATCCAAGTGTATCCAAGAGCTCAGGCACATAAGTGACGACAAGTAGTCATGGCTAGGAGGAAGGGTCAGGGTAGTGTCTCCTGAAGAGGTGGGTTTTCAGCCTGCGGCGAAAGATGGGCAGCGACTCTGCTGTCCTGACATCAGTGGGGAGTTCATTCCACCACTGCAGGGCCAGGACAGAGAAAAGCCGTGACCGTATAGATTGGCCGCAGGGACCTCTGAGCGACGGGGCAACCAGTCGCCTTGAGGCAGCAGAACGGGCGGGGGTGTAGGGCTTGACCATAGCCTGGAGGTAAGACAGAGCAGTTCCTTTCACTGCCCTGTAGGCTAGCACCAGGGTCTTGAACTGGATGCGAGCTGCTACAGGGAGCCAGTGTAGAGAACGGAGAAGGGTTGTTGTATGGGAGAACTTGGGGCGGTTGAACACCAGTCGAGCCGCAGCTTTCTGAACAAGCTCCAGAGGTCTGATGGCCGACGCCGAGGCACCAGCAAGGAGGGAGTTGCAGTAGTCCAGGCGGGAGATAACCAGAGCCTGGATGAGCACCTGCGCTGCCTTGTCAGTGAGGAAGGGGCGAATCCTCCTGATGTTATAGAGGAGGAATCTGCAGGAGCGTGTCACTGATGCGATGTTTGCCGAGAACGACAGTTGGTCATCCAGGGTCACACCCAGATTCCTCGCAGTCCGAGTTGACGTCACCACAACATCATCGATGGTGATGGCCAGGTCTCGGTGCGGGCAGCCCTTCCCCGGGAGGAACACCAGCTCAGTCTTGTCCAGGTTGAGCTTCAGGTGGTGCATCGACATCCACTCCGAGATGTCTGCCAGACATGCAGCAATGCGTGCCTCCACTTGTGTGTCCGAAGGGGGAAATGACAAGATCAGCTGGGTGTCATCTGCATAACAATGGTAGGAAAAGTCGTGGGAATGGATAACAGAACCGAGAGATGTTGTGTAGAGGGAAAAGAGGAGAGAACCTAGAACCGAGCCTTGCAGAACCTCAGTAGTGAGCCTACGTGGTTCTGACACAGACCCTCTCAGCGTCACCTGGTAGGAGCGTTCCGTCAGGTAGGATGCAAACATGGAGAGTGCAGAGCCTGATACACCCATCCCCTCAAGGGTGGAGAGGAGGATCTGGTGGTTCACCGTGTCAAACGCTGCAGACAAGTCCAGGAGTATCAAGACAGAGGAGAGAGAGTTCGTTCTAGCGACATGGAGCGACTCCGTCACTGCCAGGAGGGCAGTCTCGGTCGAGTGACCCACTTTGAACCCAGACTGGTGGGGATCCAAGAGGTTGTTCTGGTGGAGGTACAGGGACAGTTGATTGAAGACAGAGAGTGTAGGACATGAAGTAGTGGTCAGAGAGATGAAGAGGAGTGACGGAGAGGTTGGCAGTAGAACAGTGTCTGGTGAAGATGAGGTCCAGTTGGTTGCCAGCCTTGTGGGTAGGAGGAGATGGGGAGAGGGTGAGGTCAAAGGAGGCGAGAAACGAGAGAAGAGGGTCAAGCTTCTCAGTCTGGATGTTGAAGTCACCGAGAAGGATGAGTCCAGAGCCATCGTCAGGGAAGTGGGAGACTAGTGTGTCAAGCTCCTCCAGGAACTCACCAGCAGGGCCTGGTGGGCGATAAACAACTGCGATGGTGAGCTTGACTGGATGAGAAACAGTGACAGCATGAAATTCAAAGGAGGAAGGAGAGAATTGCGGTAGCGAGAAGAGAGAGTATTTCCATTTGCTGGAAATTAGCAGGCCAGTACCACCGCCTTGCCTCGCAGTGTTTTCTGGGGTGATCCAAGTCTCAGTTAGAGCAAGAAAGTTGAGGGAGAGCAGGGATGCGTAGCCTGAGATGAACTCAGCTTTCAGCACAGCCGACTGGCAGTTCCACAGCCCCCCTGCCACCACTTGCTCAACATGAGTTGAGAGAGTAGGATAGATGAGATCAGTGGGGTCGCGGCGTCTGGGTGTGACCCAGCATCTGTGCGACCACCGGAAAGGCAGGAATGGGAAGCAAACATATGGTACACAATCACAATGCAATGATGCGGTTTACGAAGAGAAGAAGCACCTGATCTTCGAAGGCCGTTCTTTGAAGAAGTCGGGCTTGAAAAAGTCAGCTGTTGCCTTTGTTCGCCTAGCCTTCCTTTGCCTGACGCTTGAAAGCTGACGCTTTCAAGGCAGCAGTGTTTCAAGACTGCTCCCACTGATTGCTAATTGTCTGCCAGGAGTGCAGGCCCCTCCCAGACACTTAACAAGGCAATTGGCCTAGCTTGGTGAAACTACCTTCAATAGGGGCTATCATACAAACAGAAACTGACCAACTAGCAGCTAACAATAGACTACTGATTAAAGCACTGATACTTAAGCAATCAAAGTACAGCTAACAGCAACCTGGTAAGCAAGAAAAATATACTCAGACTATTCTAGATGAGTCAAGTAGTTCAGAATCCCTCCAGAAGTTGAATACACACTGGAGTAAAATTCTGCCTGGACTGACTAATAAACCTTGAGTTGTGCAGGCCCCTCCCAGACACTTAACAAGGCAATTGGCCTATCACACAAACAGAAACTGACCAACTAGCAGCTAACAATAGACTAGTTCTCATAGTTCTCATAGTTCTCTTTCATAGTTCTCTTGCCTACCTATGTTGAATGCACTTATTGTAAGTCGCTTTGGATAAAAGGGTCTGATAAATGACTGGAATGTAAATGCCTGTAATGGAAGAACTTCTAGTCTTGGCAGAGCTGTGGACAGCCCTACAAGGAATGGAGGGAGAAAAGGCTCCTGGGATTCATGGACTGCCCGTTGAGTTTTACAAGACTTTCTGGGATGAGCTGGGGGAAGATCTGTTGGCAATTTTAAATGAAAGTTTTAAAGAAATGTCTTTACCTTTAAGCTGCAGGAGAGCAGTGATAACGCTGCTGCCAAAAAAAGGAGATCTTCACAATATTAAGAACCTGTTTTTTCTCCTCTGCACAAACTACCCAATTGTATCCAAAGCACTGCCGAACCGACTCAGGGGTGTGATGGACCAACTGATTCACCATAATCAGACTTACTGTGTGCCTGGTAGGTCTATTATAGATAATAGTTTAGTTTTCATAAATTATTCATAGATTTGTCGTATTTATGTGCCTAAGAAAATACCAACATGGGATTCATGAAATGTGGGAAACCTCGATTTGTGCATAGAACAGGTGTATATTTGATGAATGCCAATCATTTGTAAATTGGATGCTTGTGCCTGTTGAAGCTGGCTTGCAGGTAAATGCTGTTCAACACCGTAAAAGGCTGCAGACTGAAGGGTCATGTTCAACTAAACCAGCCAAAAGAGGGAAAAGAGGAACTTGGCGGAGTCCGAAATGGAAGTGTTGTGTTCATGAGAAAAAAAC